>JAHKKF010534795.1:21703-34303 GCA_019740295.1 Labeo calbasu
TTTTATTAATATCATTACACTTTATTTGCTCTGTTTTATTTTGTGAAACCATACTACTTGGAATAATCGGAATAATAATTTTATAAAAACAATAAGCCCTGTGAAGCGGTGATTTACAGTGAATTTATAACAGCTAAGGGGGTTTGCTTTGCATTGTGCCTAACAACGCCCCTTAGCTGTGATAAATTCACTTTAAACCACTGCTTCTTGGGGCTTATTGCTGCAAAAAAATTGTTGCGATTTATAATTTAAAATAAAAATTTGTTTTCATACTACATGTGTGTGTACTGTGTATAATTATTATGTATACATAAATACACACACGTATATGTATATATTCTAAAAAATATTGGTACGTACTGTATGTAAACACATATAACTTGTATTATATATAAATATAAAAATTTAACATATAACTCATACATGTGTGTGTGTGTATTTATATACATAATAAATATGCACAGTACATACACATATAGACGTTTTACCTGAATGCAGAAGTCACGTCTGACTTTTAACTTGAAGAATGCTTTGCATTTCCGGTCTCCAGTGTTTGTAGACAAATTAGCGTATATTCCGATCTGACAAGCGTATATTCCGATCTGACAATCTATGTTAAACTTAGTAAAATGTTTTTAAGAAGCACATGGCTCTATAGCGCCATCACTTTGCATTGTCGCAATGACCGTCATTTGTCAGTGCCTCACTACTCAAAAGTTTAATAAGTGTGTAGATGACACGGAGCTGTCGACGTTAGAAACAGATGGACGCTATTTGAACAGAAGAGCATCCAATCGGAAGTTAGAATTCGTGATGTCGACGCTCATCGTTTACTCAGGGAAAAGGCCTATAGTATGTAAACATCAACTTTTATTTTGAATCGATTAACCACAACTTATCGTTTTGAAGCCATAATTTTGAAATTACGATAAACAGTTTGAGAAAGATTTTGAGAAAGATAATGTATTGTTTGCGTAGGATTGTACGATGATTACCTTACAAATCTGATGAAATGGTGCACGTTGCATTCCCAGATGAACATTATAATAAACCCAAACCCACAATAATATGCAGTGATGGAGTTTGAGACGCTCCACACATGTAAATAATAACTGTTTGTTTGGAGCAGCATTTACCGCAAACGCAGCCGCTCTGAAACTCACGTATGTAATCTACACACATGTAAATAATTAAGCGCATACAGTATATTAAACCTGAATTAGTTTGTGAACAATAGCATTATGTTTTATTATGCTTTTTAAATGGGTTTAATAAATCATGCACTTTCATGGATTGTCTATTTTGCCGGTTACTCAACATTTTTTTTTAAATTGAGTATTTGAATCGAGGAATCATGACAGCCTTATTTAAATACTAATAATATTGTATTTATTTGTTATATTATTTGATTTGCCATTTACATGGTCAAATTAAGCAGGCATCATTGCTTGAAAATGAATGGCTAGTAATTAAAAAGTTAACAATGGCATTTATTTGTGGACCAAAAACCAATTAAACTGAAGTTGGTTAATACTGGATAAAAATAAAAAATATTGTTCAAATTAATTATTTGATCTCTTCTAACAAACATAAAGTGTATCTGACAACCACTGAGCAGAAAGGATCTAACAACCTAAATGGGCAAAATCGAACATTACACAATCCTGCTAGAGATAAACAGAATAATAAACTATTATTAGCTGTGTTTCCACCTCCTGCAAGTCACTGACAGGCACCCACAGAATGACTCACCATAATCAAAAGAATAACATTGACCATTTTAATCGGTAAACCTGTTGAAAACACAATTATATGAATGGCTCATACAATGTGAGATTACTCTGGCTGAAGGATGTGTTACTCGCGTCCTGCGTGAAGATGTGTGGGAAGTGTTGAGTAACTCACCACTGCTGTAGGCATATGGAGACTCAGCAGATCCGTCTTGAAGGCTGTCCAGGATTTCTCCTTTCCCCACATCGCTGTCGCCCACCAGAAGGAACTTGAGCAGGTAGTCATAGCTCTTCACAGGGCTGCCCTGGGTGCCCATGATTGCTCACATCAGAGCCAGAGGAAAGAATAGGAGACAACTGTTTGTGTCCCTCTCTGATGCCAAAGATGGACCCTGATGGACCCTGGGGGTCTGTGAGTCTCTTGTGTCAGGTCTATCTTTGAAAGGGTGTAAAGCCAAATCCGCAGACAGACCAAATCAAACCATTCCCCACCCTTTCAGTCCAGATCCAGAAGTGTACAGTCTTTAAAACGTCCAGTCGTAACCACTCTTCCAGTCTTAAAATGTACAAATGCTTCAACCGAACAGCTAGGTTGTTCACATTTCTTAACACAAGCTCATTTCATCGTTAATGATACAAAATGGAAAACCATTCTGAAAACATTTACCAAAACATATTTCATAAGGGCAAGTTATTGCTATAACAGAAAAGCATTTGAGCTATCGAGCTAGTGCATTGTTAGCATGCGCCTGCCAAGCTGTCAACACAAAGAAATAATCTCATTACAATTTTATCCAGTAACCACCTGCACGGTTATGATAATATTATTAATAAGAATGTATATTTGCTATCGTAAAACGAATTAAAACTCATTAAAGACAAGCCGTTGTTCTTCATATGGAGTAACACAGCATCGGCTAACGCTAATAGCTATGAGCCTAGCGAGTCAACAACAAACGCATAAACATTGATTTTACACCATAATTCTTTAGTCTAGCATTAACTCCTCACAGTTACGATATATTCCTGTTGAAATGTGAGAAAGAAACGTTAGGCTGACAAAAGGAAGAAGAATATCCAGAGTGGCGCTTCAGTTAGCTTGAGCAGCAGATGCTAGCGCGTCTGTGAGAAATCATGGCTCCTTTTTCTGTTTTCCTCTGAATAACAAAGATTCGTGTAAATTCACGCTGCTCGTCTCGGGATCTGTGCGCGTTATCAGGCGGTTGTGGGGCGAGGCGCGGAAGGTGCGGGATTAAACGATAATCCAAATCGCTGGATATTATTGCTTGTGCTGTAAATGCTCTCGGGTATCCAAATATGTCCCATGTTCTCTCACACAGGAGATATCTCACACACACTGTCACGCTGAGCTTTCACCTCTGCGTACTGCTGCGCTCTGACTGACTGTACCTCCCCCTATACTCACACACTCACTCACACACTCACTCACACACTCACTCACTCACTCAGCGTCTGTAATGTAGTTATTTTTTTACATATATCAACATCCATACACTCAACAAAAGCACAAACAGGGACAAAAACAAACAAACAAGTAAATGAATAAATAAAATAAGGTGACGATCCTAGCAAAGTACTTAATATGAAGCATGATTAAAATATTTGGATATAAAATAATTTTTTAAAAATAATTAAAATATTTATATAAAATAGTACACTTAAATAATAAAAAATAAGTACAATTGAAATTTTGAGATATAAATTAATAGAAATAAATAAATGATAGATACTATTTAAGATTTATTTTTATTTAAGATTATTTAATAAAGTTAGATAATAATAAATATGGATATAGATCTATATAAATATAGATAGATACATAGATAGATAAACTAAATCGATAAATAAATAAAACTAAATAAATAAATATGTATTATAAATATATTTTGACATAATAAATAAATAAATACACAACCCTTATAAGGATGAATTGTTTGGGAGGAAATTATCCAATAAATTCTATAAAAAAAAAAAAGTTTGAAAATAAATATATAAATAAACAAATAAATAAATACCCACAACCCTTATGAGGACAAATTGTTTCGAGGAAATTATCTAATATTATCTAATACTTAAATAAATAATAAATAGGTATTATAAATACATTTTGAAACAAATAAATAAAGGTAGATAATACTTAAATAAATAATAAATATGTATTATAAATACATTTTGAAATAAATAAATAACCTTTATAAGGACAAACAGTTTGGAGGAAATTATCTAATATTATTTTATTAAAAGTTAGAAATTAAATAAATAAATAAACAAACAAACACCCACAACCCTTATGAGGACAAATTGTTTGGGGGAAATTATCTAATATTATCTAAAAAAGTAAAAGATAATTATATTTAATTAATTATTTAATTATTAATTATATATATTTAATTATTTTATATATAAATAAATATAACAATTGTTAATTATTTATTGTTAATTATTCAATATAAAGTATAATTACATATATATATATAAGAGTTCAGATGCAGAACCAGCTAAAAGCCATCTCTGTCAAAAATTAGATAATGATACTGAGTGAACGCTCCTGACACATATTATACATCCATCAAATACTTTTACTTCAAACTCGCTAAATTCCAGCCTCAACCCAATCAGAAGTACCAGTACTTACATAGAAACCTATACAAAGTAATAGAAATGCTCATTTTAAAGAAATACGTCAGATGGATTTAGAGGCTTTTGCATCTGAACTCTTCATATATATACACACGCACACCCACACACACACACACACACATTTTATTATATATGATTTAAATATTTGACAAAATAAATGAATAAATACCCACAACCCTCTAATATTATCTAATAAAGTTAGTTAGTAAATAAATAAATACATGTATAGCAGTTAATGAGCATTAAGAAAAATCTTTAGGTGCATTTTGTATAAATGCTTAATGCGTTTGAATATGCCTTGCCTAGGTTTTGAGACACGGTCATTCATTCATACCCCACCTCCTACTGGCTGTCTGAATTCATTTGTTCTCAGTGTGTATATAAAGACAGATGATGAACATGTTCAACAGTCTTTCTTTTAACTGTATAAGCTGAGGGACAGTTGATGCTAATTCATCTATGTATTTTCTTCAGTCTATTGTTTAATATTTTACTTATTATTATGTTGTTCCAAACCGTTATAACTTACTTTCTTCCATGGAGCACAAAAGGAGATGCTACACTGAATGAAAGCCTCAGTCACCCTTCACTTTCAAATGTTCATGCTGTGAAAGTGAATAGTGACCGAGGCTGTCAGTAGTAATATTCTGCACATAGTGAACAAATACTAATTTATGGATGAACTATCCTTTTAAATATTCCTTGAAATCTATCTTTTAAAAATCTAAATGTATTGTTTTCACCTGCTGTTTCCAGCACTTCTATTACATGTTGCAGGTTCTGCTGGCAGATGCAGGCGGGTTAATGTGCTGGGGACAAGCCAAAGGTCTCTCCACTTTCAGGGATCAAAGGAAGATAATCCCCCTCCCCCCGAATAGATTAAAATGCAAATTGCTGTATGAAGTCTTTGTGTCTGCCCATCGAGATTACAGCTACACGAGGGTCTCAAGGGACACAAGGGGACATCTGGACCCTGCATCAAGTTCTACACCAGCTATTAAAAAACATAAACGCTCACCCCCAACATACATATAATAGCGCTTGTTCTCCAGATGAGATATGAGACAGCTGTTTTGAATAGAATTTGAATGACTATACACTGTAAAACACAGACATACTAAAAATAATTTTAGATATTGCACAAGAAGTCTTAGTAAAAACAGTGAAGTACAGCAGAATTGGTAATATTGCTTTATTATTAATATTTTAAAACAACAGTTTTCAAACGTAACTTATTTCTGTGAAGTCAAAGCTGAATTTTCAGCATCATTACGCCAGTCTTCAGTGTCACATGATCCTTCAGAAATCATTCTAATATTCTGATTTGCTGCTCAAGAAACATTTATCATTTTTAATAGTGAAAACAGTTGTGCTGATTAATATTTATGTGGAAACAATGATTTTGTTTTTCAGGATTCTCTGATTAATAAAAGAACTGTATTTACTTAAGTAGAAATATTTTGTAACACTATATAAGCCTTTACTGCCACGTTTGATCCATTTAATGCACCCCTAGCTAAAGAAAAATATGAATTTCTTGTGATAAAAAAAAGAAGAAGGAAGAGACTGCCCTTTAAAAAACATGAAGGTGAATCCCCAGCTCAGATGTTTTTCATCTGTTTTCTGTTTTCACTGAATAGTCATAAGCCTGTCATTGCTATCGTTGTGCTCTCAGTCCAGTTTGAGCACATTCTTCACAGGTTGTTCTCCCAAACAGAAGATGCAAGACTCGTTATACTGGCACGTTTCTGAAAATTGTTGGACTTTTAATAGCAGCTGTTTATAGTCCAAACATGAATCATAAGTATGATCTAAGATGCACAAGGATACCGTCATGTTTAAAAAGGTATTAAATAAACTTTATTGAGGTAAATTTAAGGTTTGAAAATCAACAGCACAAATGCATATTTTGATCATGATCATCTGTATCTTGATTTTGTTAAATCATTTATATTAATAACAATAGCTACAAAACAGCAATTTGGCAACACTGACATAACAAGTGAATAATGTACACAAATCTGTACTAAATTTAATATTCAGAGCCAGTTCACATTAGGCAGCTAGATTAGACTCAAAGTCTACTATTTTATGGTCCACTTCTACCAGTGATTATCTTTATGCTATCAGTCAAAAGTTTTTGAACGGTAAGATTTTTAATATTTTAAAGAATTCTTTTCTGCTTAACAAGCCTGCATTTATTTGATCCAAAATAAAGCAAAATCAGTAATATTGTGAAATATTTTTACTATTTAAAATAACTGCTTTCTATTTGAATATATTTTAAAATGTAATTTATTCCTGTGATCAAACCTACATTTTCAGCATCATTACTCCAGTCTTCAGTGTCACATGATCCTTCAGAAATCATTCTAATATTCTAATTTGCTGTTCAAGAAACATTATTATTATTATTATTATTATTAATATCAGTATTTAAAACAGTTGAGTATTTTTTTTTTTCAGGATTCTTTGATGAATAGAAAGATACAAAGATATTTATCTGAAATAAAAACATTGTAACATTATACACTATACCATTCAAATTAATACTTTTATTTATCAAGGATGCTTTAAATTGATCGAAAATGATCATAAAGACATTTATAATGTTACAAAAGATTTCTATTGCAGATAAATGCTGTTCTTCTGAACTTTCTATTCATCAAAGAAACCTGAAAAATTCTACTCAGCTGGTTTCAACATGTATTATATTATTATATTATTGTATTATAAATGTAAATATATTATTAAAAAATGTTTTTGAGCAGTAAATTAGAATATTAGAATGATTTCTATAGGATCATGTGACTGGAGTAATGATGCTACAAATTCAGCTTTGAAATCACAGTAATAAATTACATTTTAAAATATATTCAATTGAAAAACAGTTATTTTAAATAGTAAAAAATATTTCAAAACTTTACAGTTTTTTCTGTACTTTGGATCAAATAAATGCAGGCTTGGTGAGCAGATGAGACTTCTGCTCTGTTTGACTGGTAGTGTACATCAGTCCATCATGACAGACAGCAAAGAAACTGAGGAGACGTCCACAGTGTCACTTCCAGTTCAAATGGTCTTCATTAAATTATGGTTGTGAGAGAGCAACAAGTTACAATATAATTAATACTTTTTTAAACGGTACATCTTCATTGTTATAAAAAAGTAGTAGTAGTTTTAAAATAAATATGAAAAAATAATCACAGTTTCAATCAAAGATTCTGATCAATGTTTAGAAAAGGAAAGATCGTGATTTAAATCTACAATGTCGGAATATCTACTTCCGTTAAATACCTAAGTAAGACTATCATAAAATTCTGTGCAGTTTGACCAGTAGAGAACCTTCTCCCAGGTGTTAATGTGTCTGGCTGCTTTTGGTCTACCAGGTCCCAAAGTTAGTCCGTCTTGGCAGTCTTCTGCTTCCAGGGGTAGACGAGTTCTCCTACAAACAGCTTCTTGCACAACGCGGCCCAGGAATCCTTAGGGTAACAGCTGTAAGTGGGCGTTCGGTAAGTTTGCAGCACAGAGCTGCACTTCAATGGGTTGATCTGAAGGTAGAAAAAAGAAAAGACATTTTTCATTCATGTTTGCTCATCTGGTATATGATTTATTATCAAACCCTAGAGACAAGTAAAGAATGTCTAGTGTTTGCACTGCACAGTGAGGCAAACAAAGCTACTCAATAACCCTCATATCCATCCCACAAAATCAACAGGTCAAACCCAAACCACAAATGAAACCCAAGCGTAAATAAACTACAGCTGTTTTAGCAACAATCAACCTACCTCCATCATCAGGTGAAGAGGAGTTCCTGGCTCCTGACAAAGCACGTTGAATTTAACGCCCTCTGGAATACAAAAAGATCCATAAAGTGCTTATCAGTTATATAAACACATAATTAAGCAGGCGGTTTTCACTGAAGGTCAGTACATGGGCTAGAAGTACATTCATAGTTTCACTCTATCATTAAGGTTATGTAAGAAAAGAAAGTTACAAATGTTTGACTTTTTTTTTTTTTATTGCTCACCTGCCAGTCTGTATGGTCTGCAGATACGCAGGCCGATGGCAAACAGGGGGAAGGAGTTGATGAAGTCGACACTAAGGTGAATCACTCCCTGAAACAGCACCACCACCAGCCGCAGCTACAAACATAGATGCAAGTTACTTACGTTATTAATATATAAATTCTATATTTATAATTTTTATGAAGTTCACTTCCATAACAAAAATTTACAGATGATTTACTTACCCCCTTGTCACTCAAGATGTTAATGTCTTTCTTTCTTCAGTCGATAAGAAATTATGTTTCTTGAGGAAAACATTTCAGGATTTCTCTCCATATAGTGGAGCTCCCAAGTTTTGAACTTCCATTCAAAGGGCTCTAAACGATCCCAGCCAGGGGAGAAGGGTCTTATCTAGCGAAACGATTGTTTTTTCTAAACAAATTGACAACTTGTATACATTTTAACCTCAAATGCTTGTCATTTCTAGGTGTGCGTGAACCAGTTCAAGACACTTAGGGTATGTCGAAAAACTCCCATCTTGTTTTCTTCCCCAACTTCAAAATCATCCCACATTGCTGCAGAAGTACCGTTCCAGTGTTTACAAAGTGAACATGCAAAGAACATCAAACGTCCGATTTTGAAGTTGAAGAAGAAAACGAGATCAGAGTTTTTCAACATTCCCTAACTGTATTGACCCGGATTACACAGACTATACATGCGCATCACAGAGATGAGACAAGATGAGCATTTGAGGTTAAAAAGTATATACACTGTCAATTTGTTTCAAAAATTACAGATCGTTTCACTAGATAAAACCCTTCTTCCTCGGCTGGGATTGTTTAGAGCCATTTGAAGCTGCATTTAAACTGCATTTTGGAAGTTCAAACTTTGGGCACCATAGCAGTCCATTATATGGAGAAAAATTCTGAAATGTTTTCCTCAAAAAACAATTTCTTTACGACTGAAGAAAGAAAGACATTAACATCTTGGATGACAAGGGGTGAGTACACCCTGTCAATTTTTGTTCTGGAAGACAAAAAAAAACAATAGTATAAAGCAGCACAACTCTTTTCAACATTGATAATAAGAAACGTTTCTTGAGCAGCAAATCAGCATATTACAATGATTTCCGAAGGATCATGTGACACTGAAGACTGAATTAATAATGCTGAAAATTCAGCTTTGCCATCACAGGAATAAATTATATGTAAAAATATACAACAATAGAAAACAGTTATATTAAATTGTAATAATATTTTGCAATGTTCCATTTTTTACTGTTATTTGATCTAATAAATGCAGTGAGTACACAAAAACTTTGAAAACCATTAAAGGGATAGTTTACCCAAAAATGACATTTTTGTCAGTAATTACTGACCTTCATGCCGTAAAACCTTTATTCGTCTTTGAAACACAAATTAAGATATTTTTGGTGACCCTGCGTAAACAGCAACACAACTGACACGTTTAAGGCCCAGAGAGGTAGTAAGAAATTTAAAATAGTCCAATGCGCATCAAAGAATGACAAGGAGGAGAAGAAATTGTTTAATAAAGCATTATTATTTTTGTTTTCTTTGCGCACAAAAAGTATTCTTGTAGCTTCATAAAATTATGTTTGAACCACTGATGTCACATGGACTAGATTAACAATAACCTTACTACCTTTTTGGGCCTTGAACATGGTAGTACCATTTCAGAAATCTCTCAGATTTCATCAAAATTATCTTAATTTGTTTTCTGAAGATGAACAAAGGTCTTCCGGGTTTGGAACGACATGAGGGTGAATAATTAATGACAGAATTTTTATTTTTGAGTAAACTATCCCTTTAAAAAAAATCATACAGACCCTATACTTTTGAACAGTAGTATACAGGCCATTGCAAGCAGACTCAAGAGCTAAAATGTGATGATAACCATATAATGACTTGTAATATTCATAATGCCCCAGAAAAATAAAAAAAAAATATATATAGTGACAAAGCAATGCAGCTGACTTCTGGACTGACGTAGCATTTGTAAAATAATGTGAGATTCATAAACTGTGAAATATAACTGTGAACTCACCAGGGTAAAGACGAGGTAATACAGGGCAGTGGTGGGAAGCAGGAACAGCAGAATTGTAAAGAGCAATGTGCCAATGAACAACTGCAAAGGAAACAGAGCAGTGTCAGCTGTGTTCTGTAGGGATGTGCTGAATAGCTAGTAGGTGTGCAGGAGATGTACCTGGTCCAGGTCGTATGAGCACGAGTCAACCCTCTGCCTCAATACATTCCATTTCTTACCCCTGAAGAGCCGCCACAAGGCGGAGAGACCGTAGATCTTCAGGCAGTAGAGTCTGATAACAGAGATAAGAAAGTACACTTCACAAACAAAGAAACTGTACTGCAATTTTCAAAAAAAGATTAAAAGCCCTGGAACGTTGTGTCAAGGGAGAAAAAAAACACACAACTGTAAAAATAAACTGCAAGTAACTGCCCAGGCAGATCTGAGATAGAAGCTTAAAGAGATAGTGCGCCTAAAATTCTGTCATGGTTTATGTTCTCTCACGTCTTTCCAAACCTGTTTAACTTTCTTTCTAGAATGGAACATAAAATTTAATTTTATTTCATACAGTAAAAGGGAATGGTGACCTTGGTGGTCCATGGTTCCCATCCACTTTTGAAGATAGAAAGTCATAGAGGTTTGGAATGACAAAATGAAGTGAACCTTAATTTCTGGGTGAACTATCCCTTTAAGAGGTGTAAATATAAAGGTTGACACTGCCCTCTACTGGAACTGTAGAAACATGACAAACAAAACCAAACCTCACCTTGCCCCGTACACATAAAAACAATAGATGTGGAAAGTGAGGAGGGCCACGATGTCGGACAATACTGACAGAGCAAAGGTCAGTCCCAAGCAGGCTGAAAGTCCAACATACCACAGGATCCTCTCAATGAAAGGAGACATCAGGTGGATGTAACCTGTGGACACAATCACAAGACATACATGAGACATGAGAATGAAACACCATAAAAATGCTTGAACTGAAGATGTACTTACTGATCCACAGATGAATGTGGTAGAGAAAGAATCTCCCCAGCACCTGGTCGAGAGCTTTGTTAATCTTCAGTCCAGCAGGAGCTCCCATTAGCCATTCTAACAGCTCCTGGAGCTCATTAGCCACACGCTGTGAGACAGTCCAAGATTTTCACTAAGACAACATTTCTGACACATTGACATCCACCTTATTCTTCAACGCAGAAGTAAGTCTATAGGTGAGACTTCCGGTTCATTAGCTGCTATAGGGAAATAACAAGACGAATAACAATGTGCAGTAAACGGTAAAACTGTTTGCACTACAAACCAGTGTTCATAATTAACATAATACATTCAAATATTATGGTAAGACACACCAATTTGCAATATCAAAATGAGCTGTTTTGTACAGCTAAAGATAGCTGGATGCGGATGAGACCGGAAGCCACACCCATAAAATTTAAGGTGGATATATGTACTTTTCAGCAATTGTGATATAATATGCTTCACACTTACATCAGCCATGGGTACCAAAGTATCTGCTAATTTACTGATACGATTCTCCCTATAAAGCCATGAGATAAGCAGCAAACCAAGGGCTATGTCCACAAAAAAAGACACAAAGATGTTCGCTTTTCTGCAGAGGGAGAAAAAAAAAAAGAAGGGTCTGAGAATATGAATTAATAAATAACAAAGGAGCAACATGATACATGGATCAATGACACAATGTTTGTTTTAAATAGCTGAATTAGGATTAATTTTAGTACTGGAGTACAAACCAAAAATGGAAATGTAAACTCTCCTAATAAGGAAACTCAATGCACAATTAAACAAAACTTCTAAACTTCTTTTTACCCTTTTATGACAAAGCAAGGTTAGAGACTCTCCAAAAACGTACTTATATTTGTCAATTAATAACTCATTATATATTCTTTACACACTTAAAAGTATTTAAGGTGTAAGGAAAATATTTTTTACACAACAATATATGATACACGACAACAGTCATTAACTTGAAACTTCTCTCAAAATCAGTGTAAC
Organism: Labeo calbasu; assembly: GCA_019740295.1. Classification (NCBI taxonomy): domain Eukaryota; kingdom Metazoa; phylum Chordata; class Actinopteri; order Cypriniformes; family Cyprinidae; genus Labeo; species Labeo calbasu. Next base: position 34,158 of record JAHKKF010534795.1, read on the forward strand.
ATTTTTCAAAGCCATATGAAACCAACAGACAAATGTTTGGGATATTTTATGTTTTTTAATGGAGTCTCTTTTGCTCATCAAGGCTGTATTTCTTTGATCAAAAACAGAAAAAACAGTAATATTGTGAAATATTGCTGCAATTTTTA
>JAHKKF010534796.1:0-43792 GCA_019740295.1 Labeo calbasu
ATGGTAACTAAGTATCACGTATGTATTTGTATCATACAAATACATATGTGACCCTGGACCACAAAACCAGTCATAAGGGTCTTTTTTTTGTAAACATCATATGAAGGCTGAATAAATAAGCCATTGGTGTATGGTTTGTTAGGATATGACAATATTTGGCCGAGATACAATTATTTGAAAATCTAGAATCTGAGGGTGCAAAAAATGAAAATATTGAGAAAATCACCTTTAAAGTTGTCCAAATGAAGTTGTTAGCAATGCATATTACTAATCAAAATTTACAAAATAACTTTAACTTTTAAGTAATATCCAAAGATTTTTGGCAAAAAAGAAAAATCGATAATTTTAACCCATACAATGTATTGTTGGTTATTGCTACAAATATACACATGCCGCTTATGACTGGTTTTGTGGTCCAGGGTCACATGTATACAATAATATAATGTCAAAGGATGTGGTGGGGCGAAATTTTTCCCCTATTTTATATCATACAGGTCACCTTTTTGACTGTTTCAGAACATTTTTTGCTTTCTCTTCCTTTCTACCCATGTGTTTTCCGCTCGCCCGAGCCTGAGCATCTCCTAACACGTTGTCACAGAGAGAGACGAGTGTTCACTTCCTGTCGGCGGTGTTAAAGGGGTGCAGAGCTTCTCACCTGTGGCTCGCTGATTATGACAGTGTAACATGGCTTAGCGGCTAATCCCGCCGCCATCTCTTATCTAACTCCGCAAACACCATCAGCATCGCTGATCAGCGGGGACGCCTCCCCCACCCCGCTCCAGACTCAGCCCTCAAACCGCTTCTCACACATGCACACACTAACATCATTGGCATTGGATTTTCTCTCGCCCATAACACATTTCAGCGCGCCCGTGTCCCGCGGCGAGTGTAATTTGGTGGAAACACAATAAAAATGGTAAGAGAGGGATCAGGCCAGGCAGGATCCATCATGCTGTGACAGCAGGAAACGGGCTCGGAGCTCAGCCAGCCCTTACATGATTGAAGGCGCCGTCACGTGACCGTCTCTTTTCCTTGACAGGAGGTGGAGCGCCAAAGGTACGAGGGGCGGAGGTGGCTATCAAGGCCCAATCGAGGGGCTTCCCGAGCTAATGGCCGCCTGCGACGGGAAAGAGGGCAACTTCACGTCGATGGTGAAGGAGGTGCTGCAGCCCAATCAGATCTCTCAGGTGCGTCGCCTTACGTAAAGTAAACAGCACTCGGTTTACAAAGACGTCTCATTTATTGGCACCTACTGCATTTCTCGACACCGTCGAACAAAAACGGCTTTTTTGGAGATTGCAGTCATGTGGATGAATCACCTCTTAACAACATAAACATTCAAATAAATTCCAATTCTACACGCATTAGGCAGCGGCCGCGAGCGCGTGATTTGCCGAAAGCGGCAGACAGTCACGGTGGTCTCAGGTAGCACCAAGATCTCCAATTACCTCCCAAATGAGAGGGTTTAGAGCTCCAATCTAAGTGCTAATTGCAGCGGTAATGCGAGCGTCCGAGCCCAGCGATGAGCCCAGCGCCCGTTCCCCATCAGTATTCCAGCGAACCCCCCTTCCTCTCGGCCCTGCTAATTAAATAAGCACATGCGCCGCCGCGTCCTCGTCTCATTCACTAAGGAAGCGTAATCCTTGCATAAATAGCTGTGGCAGGGTGATCTACACCGTTTTTTCCCTCCGTCTCCCATGTCTCTAATGCTAACAGAACCACGGCCAGCAAACGCCCTCCTCACAAACACCATCTTTTATTTGTTCTTGATGTTTTGTCATATTCCTTATGCTTTATACTAGTAAACGACGAGGTAAAGAGCATTTATGGCTTGTTACGTAATCTGTATGTACTCTATCAACCAAAAGTTAGGAATAATTAAGATTTTTACTTATTTTACTTATGAGTCTCTTAAGCTCACCGAGGCTGCATTTGTCTGTCTGTATTCAAAAATACAGTAAAAACTGCAGTATGGTGAAATATTGTTAAAATGCAAATATCCGTTTCATTTTTGTATGTATTTTGAAATGTAATTTGTGGCCTTGAACCACAAAACCAGTCGGAGGTAGCATGGGGTTTTTGTAGCAATAGCCAACAATACATTGTATGGGTCAAAATTGATTTTTCTTTTATGCCAAAAATCATTAGGATGTTAAGTAAAGATCATGTTCCATTAAGATATTTTGTAAATTTTCTACCGTAAATTTATCAAAACTAATTTTTGATTAGTAATGTGCATTGCTAGGAACTTCATTTGGACAACTTTAAAGCTTTCTAAATATTTTGGGGTTTTTTGCACCCTCAGATTTCAGATATTCAAATAGTTGTATCTCGGCCAATATTTAAACAAACTGTACAATAATGGAAAGCTTCATATGATGTATAAGTTTTTACTGTATTTTGATCAAATAAATAAAGCGTTGGTGAGCACAAGTGTGATTTACAGAACTTAAAGAAGTAGTATTATTTCTAAATCTGCCTGATATCGGTCAACTTCAAGACAAAGAAAAACATGTTTTGCTTTGTAAGGGAAAAAAGCATGTCCTCTTCGTTGTGTTAATTCGGTTCTTTTCACAGGCGTGGGCTTTTCTGAGTCACCTGCCTGTGGTGGAGGTCAGAATGAGTGTTAAGGGCTGGTGGGAGGGTTGCGAGGAGCAAACTGAGCGTGCGATCCCTGCTAACGTCACCAACATCAGGGACGAGTCCAGCTGGCTGCCGCTGCACGCCGACCAGGAGTACGTCCTACAGGTGTCCCTGCGCCGCCTCAACGCCGGCCACCAAAGAGTAAGTCCTCCAGCGGGTGGAGAATGACATTTTATTGTTTTCTTTTGTGGGCATTTAATCAATATTGATTCCATTCTTTACAGAGGAAGCAGGACAGCAAGGCACAGGCGCCACGCTTCCCCAAACCCAAAGACGAAGGCTGGTTTCTTGTTCTGGGGGAGGTTGAGAAGAAAGAACTGCTGGCTATCAAACGTGTGGGATATGTACGCAACCACAGCAGTGTGTCTGTGGCTTTCTATACGCCGGAGAAGACGGGAAAGTAAGAGCCGTCGGCTGCTACTCTAATGCTGCTTTTTGTAGTATCTACAGTCTTAATGTGTGAATCTTCCTCTAGGTGTATCTACACAATGTACCTGATGAGCGACAGCTACCTCGGCCTGGATCAGCAGTACGACATCCATCTGAACGTCATCCCGGCCAGCATTGCTGCACAAGTCAACAGTGAGATATCGGATAGCGTCGGCAAAATGGCTCTGAAGTGACCTCACGCTTAGTTCAAACTAAACCAAAGTTTCACTCTTATCTTGAGATGTTAATTTGATGGACAGTTCTTCAATTCTTTGAACTATACTGAATGAGTGCCAATTTTTTTTTTTTTTTTTTTTTTTTTAGATATTTTGGTTCAATTAAACATTTAGATCATTAGAACATCTGGACCAAACAATCTGTTTACCCATTGATTTCATATCTAACACTTTCAAATGAAAGATCAGATGGTTGTAATTAATTCAAGAGGAACCTTCTGAGAACCTTCTAGATCATCTGTTTCTCAGACGGTCTCTCTTCCGGCCTCTTTTTACTCTTGTTTCGTGCTTTTTTTGGTTAACCTGAAACACTCTGCATTACATTTTAGGACAAACGGTATTTTTGTCTGATTATAATATACACCAAAAAAAAAAAAAAGATTGTATTTTGCTTCTGAATTATGGAAATGTTCAGTATGAAAACCAGTTTTGTTAAATGTAAAATAAAAACACGTGCAGCACATTTGTTTCCATTCTTTCCTAAGTGTCCACATTTACATAGCAGAGGCATTTTCTGTGTTCAGCAGTTATTCACAGGCCACATGTGTTTTGTTTTTTGTTACAGAGGTCAAATGGTCAGCACATGCTTGTTATTATTTACCTTTAAAGTCACTGTCAGGGTAAAAATGACTTTTGTCTGATAATATGCGTATGCTTATTATTTCTGCAATGAATATAAAGATGTTTCTAAATTTTTAGGTAACACAGTAATACGTTTAAGCATATTATTTTATTAGTGTTAGTGGACGTTGAGGTTTGACTGATCATGAAAATTTGCAAAATGATCAGTTATATTTTATAAAAAGTGTTGTTTTAAGACCAGACAAGACAGCATCTCCAACAATCACTTTTCTGATGTAGGCTTGCTTCAGAATTGAAGTAGGCTGTTTTATTTCGCTCTCTGACTAACACTGTAATTAAAAATCCTAATTGTTTAATTGTTTTAAAGCATTCATTTATTGCCAATGGTTTTAATGGCAATGGTTTCGAGTCCCTACTGAGGACTTCATATATTGTAAAGTATTTTCGATTGTTCTCTTTTCCACTGACGCCGTTTAATCAGCAGCAAATTCAGGCTTTAGGAAAAGGTTAAAGCAGCATCAAGCGTTTCGTGTGCAGGGCGCATCCTCTCTGATTTTCTCCTGCTGCAGGTGATTTCCTATTACAGACACAGACTGCTGCCCTCCTGAGATACACACACACAAAAAAGAGCTTTTGGCATTCAGATTTTTTGCAACAATATTTGTTGCATTTAAAAAAAAAAAAAAAATACAAGTAAAATTCCCTTAAAAATGGTATGATTCTACATTTTATCATAGTAATACAATTCTGTCAACATATTGATCTCTCAAAAAAAGACTTAAAACAGTGGTTATATCTATTTAATATGTGAACCTGGACCACAAAACCAGTCTTATGTAGCATGGGTATATTTGTAACAATAGCCAACAATACGTTGTTGTACAGGTCAAAATGATCAATTTTTCTTTATGCCAAAAATTATTAGGATACTAAGATAATGTTCCATGAAGATATTTTGTGAATTTCCTCCTTTAAATATATCAAAACTTAATTTTTAATTAGTAATAAGAACTTTATTTAGACAGCTTAAAAAAGGCAGTTTTCTCAGTATTTTTATTTTTTGCACCCTCAGCTGTAGTTGTATCTCAGCCAAATATTGTCATATCATAACAAACCATACATCAAGAGAAGCTTTTTTATCCAGCTTTTAGATGATCCATACATCTTAATTGAAAAAAAAAAATAAATAAATAAAAAAATAAACTGACCCTTATGACTGGTTTTCTGATCCAGGGTCACATATAAGAAATATTAACAAAACTAAAGTCTACCACACTGCACAAAATTGCTGGCCTTTTATTCAACAAGACACTGACAGGAAGAAAAGTGGGATTTACTACCGTAATCACTTGTTTTTGTTTCTCTCTGAATCAATACTGTTGTTTTCTTTCATGGACTGGACCTGCTAGATTTGCTGCAGAATCCTTTTAGTTAAACCATAATAAAACAGGACCATATTAATAACATAATAAGCAACATGTAACAGCCTTTAAACGAGCACGTATATTTTATTCCATATATATAGATATGTTGTTTTAAGTATTTGCTTCACATGGGTTTTTTGGATGATTGATTAATACTCATAATAACGAAGGATAATTTAGCTATAATTCCACTATTTTAATTTTGCACCAATTTAGCTTTTACTTAAGTGTGTTTCTCTGCCAAAATACGATAGATAGATAGATAGAGTCAGTGAACTTTAAATGCAAATATTATTCATAGTGCGTTACGGGTCAGGGGTCAGCATTTCTAACAAATCGTGATTTCACATGGAGCGGCCGCTGGTGAATGGGATCCAATGGGAAAATCCTGTCTGGTCCTTCAGTGTCCAATGAGCTGTGATCAGGGGGAGGGTCCGTGTGCTGCTCAGACAGAAAGAGACTTCAACAAACTCCTCCAAACAAGATCCTTCTGGATACAAAGATGCCATGTTTCCTGTGTTTGCTGTGGAATTCGGCATGAATTAACGCGTGAACGCAGGTCTGGATATTTCTCGCTGTGGAGTTATGAACTTATGAAGGCAATGCAAGTTTGCAGTGTGGTCTGACATGAGGTAAGAAGACGTGCAAGTCTTAGCCTATTGAAACGTAAAAGTTATACTTAAGTAAAATGTGATATAGCCTAATAAATTCAATGTACTCAGATACGTTCAACAGCATATCACATGCGTAAATATGAAGTAGCTTAGATATAAGAGTAGAAAGAAAGTGCATAGTTTATATCAACACAGTCCATCATGAACGTCAATTTAATGTTACTAAATAAAGTTTTCGATTTATGGTAGTTAATAAATCAGAGCTTTCTCTCCACAAAACACGTGCATTTCAAAGTCGGAAGAGAAATGAAAGTGCGGTCTGCTGTTTTCCAGGAATATTATGCGCGTCTGATGGATGGATGGAACTTCCTCTATGAAGAGATTCTGGGCCCGAGTGGATTTCATGTGTGTGTAAAATAAGACTCACACCGGATTGAAACAAACTCATCGAAATCATGAAGGTCTGTTCGTCTCCCATCAGCGTGTAAGACATCTCAGGAACGTCCGTAAATTGCTGGGAATTGGCCATGGCAGGAACACTTTCGGGACGTCTCTGAAACCTTCCCATGTTGGTCAAACTGCTCGAGATCTCACATATGCGGTTGAGTTTGTGTTGTGGAAAGATTGAAGTGAACAGCAGAAGGGTCTGAGACACCTGTCAGTGACAGAGAGCATGAAGGAGAAGTCGAAGAACGCGGCGCGGACGCGTCGGGAAAAGGAGAACAGCGAGTTTTACGAGCTGGCCAAACTGCTGCCTCTGCCCTCAGCCATCACCTCACAGCTGGACAAAGCCTCCATCATCAGACTCACCACCAGCTACCTGAAAATGAGGATAGTCTTCCCAGAAGGTACAGCAGTCATGTCCCATGCATAACAAATGCGATATATTTTGGACGTCATCTTTTGCCTGTAAACGGTATCTGTAAATAATTCGTTCATTTTGGGAAGCCTAACAACATTGTAAGTGTTCTTGTCAATTATGATGATAATAATAAAATAGTATGTTAATAATAATATAACGCAAGTATTATTATTATTAATAATAATTATTATTCTGTAGTTACTAAAATATTACTAATTAATATAATTATATTATTATAATTATTAAAACATATATTGTTTGTTTTAATAAATATTTTGTTTTAGACATGTAGCTTTATGTCATTTAAAGGCCCTAAAGGACAACCATTTTACTATAGGATTTCATGTACATCATTTGCAGAAAATATAGGACCGAAAACATTGTCAAACATGCATTACCAAAGCGCATTATGAATAAGAGTAATTAAGACCTTTTAATAAAATTTTAGAAGGCCTGTCCGTTTTTAAAAATGCGAACACGGAACGAAAACATTTTTGGTCGTTGCGGCCTTCCACTTTACAGCAGCAGCAACCTTTTTTTCCAGGTTAGCAACAAATAAATATTCTTTCTTGAATTTTATTGAAGCATAAAAAGGATTTCGTTCATTTTATTAAAAAAAACAAAAAAAAACAAGGAGACTGGGTGTAGTTAAATGTAAGTGTAGTTCCCGACACTCGGACACAGACTCATGATAGTTCTGATTGTTAGCGTTATTTTCCACTTTCTGTTCTGCGTGACTGAAGAAGAATAGCGCCAGTTATCACCGTCTGATCAACACTTGACTGACGCGTCTTCACGCACGACATCAATGCATTATTGAGGCATTATTATTAGGCTATTATTAGTGTTAAAAACAACAAAACAATAAAAAAGGGCCAAAAGCGGATCGTGGCTTTGTGGATATACCATCACTCAGCACCGGTTTAAGACAATGTGACACATATAGCTAAACACCGACATTCAGTAACATGCTCCTGGAGGCTAAACTGATCGTTTGTGTGCGACAAGTAATATCAAGAAAAAAAAAAAAAAAAAAAGACAACCTTAAGGAGTGTAAATGCATCTACATTAACATCTTGGCAGTCCTCCTTTTAGTTGGATTTTCACCAAAACACGCACAACTCTTTTTATTTATTATTATTTAGTCTTAATGGTTTTTATTTTGTGTATTCTTATCCATGTTTAGGTTTTCATCTCTTACGTTTTTTTAATAGGCCTATTTACTGTTCTACACAGGCTACATTATATAGGCTGTTACATGTTATACTATGTATTTCTAATGACTGTGATCAACATTTTTGAAACCTGCTGTATGCCTAAAAACAGCTCCATCGTTGATAACAGATAAAGAAAAAGTTGGAAACATGGGTGAAATAATACTACATTTACTAATACTGATACATTTCTAACTGTGATAATTACATGTAATTATTTGGCTTGCAGTATGTGTATATGCCAGGAAGATTGGAAACAACCATATGGTTAAATACATTCTCTCTCCATCTTGCCATAGGATAGATACTAAAGTGTAGCATTTTACCATCCACTGGACTGCACCATGTGCTTTACTCATTAGATTGTAAATAAATGTTTTTAAACATACATTGTGAATGAAACAGTTCGCCCGGGTTAAAAGGTCAGTGAGGTCACAGCAAAGATAGCTCACATGTAGTGCTAGAGGAAATGAGACAGTAAAGTTTTATTAGAAAATAAAGGAAGGTGAAGGTGGTTTTATGGCGGTTATTTATTGCTCGGATGTGAAGAGAATAACTCTGACGGGCACAGCTGTCAAAAAATTGTCCAATATTACACCAGTGTAATAATGTAGCTTTACACGATACGTGTTGTTTTCTGTTTTTTTTTTTTTTTTCATTTGTTAATTTATTTCAGTAAGTCTGTTTTTAGGGATTTTCGCTCCGATTATATTGTAGTAATTTTCTATTAGCCTATAAGTGATTCCTCTTGGACGTAATATCTGTTTTACGATTTTTCGAAAATGGAAAAAAATAAAACAATGACAAGCTTGTTTATAACGATTGTTTACATTAGAGAATTAAATATGAATATTTGTAAGTTCGTTTGAATAAAAGGTTTTCGGGTTGATGTGTTGGAATAATTTCGGGCCTGTGAAAATAAACGTTCTCAGCAGCGCATAAAGAAACGGGTTCACTTACAGTAGAAAGAGAAGATTTGTTTTAATATGGGTTGTGTTTAGTTTTCATTTCAGTTTTCTTGTCTTGCAAGCAATTGAAACATTTCCGCTGGAGAGCTGCAGTGATATATTCTTTTGTGTGAAGTGCTTTACTCTTATTGCTTATGTAAAGTTTATTATGTGATGAGTTGCGGATATTCAGATCCAATCAGATCTAATAATTCCCATGCGAAATAACAGAACGTCTCTTTTCGGATTCATCCGCACTGGTTCAGACGTGCATTAGGATACTTAAACGCGCTTTCCGCCCAGTAACAATTATTATTGTTATTTAGAGCACGTTTTACTGTTTCGACAATTTGTTGTTGTTATTATTATTATTATTATTATTATTATTATTATTATTATTTAATAAACCTAAATATTTTACCATAAGCTGTAATTAGAATTATCAGTCTTAGTGGTCGACTGAATTATAGCTTTCACGGTATTTTAAAATATTTAATTTGTTTATATTTTTAAAAGCAGCAAAAGAAAACCATACATTTTTTTATGACCTGCCAGTTTGTTAAAAACGCTTTCAAACATGTTTCCACGGAAGATTTTTCCAAGCGGTTATTGGCTCTGTGCGAATGTGGTTATATTTCAGTGAGCTGTTTGAGCAGTAATGTGATTGTTTCTGCTGGATAAACGCGGAGTCCATGTTTGTTTAATATTAAAGTGGAATCAGAGCTTTTGCTTTCATCTGATGTTTGTTTTCGTGTGATTTGCATTTCAATAAGGATTGTGTGTGTCAGACTGTTTGCTTTATCGAGTTTCACCGCCTGTACGGGACCATCATAAATACTCCTCATTTACATTCAGCGTGTTTACAGTCAATTCAGTGTTAAAATATTGACTAACTGATCGTCAGATGACGATAGACTATTATTTTTGTTGTAGTTATTTTTTGTGTGCTGTTGATGTAGATCTTGATTATGCTTTTTCCCGTCAAAACGAATTTTACATTAGAGACATTTTATTTATGCGCTAAGACTGGTTTTAGGTTAGCTCTTTTCAGTACCGTTATGGATTGTCAAATATTTAAGGCTCATCATAATAAGTCATTTTTTTCTCCTTTTTTATTTTTAATAAGCTAAGGTTTTTTTATGAATACGTTCCGCAGGTCTTGGGGAATCTTGGGGCCATGTGAGTCGAACGAGTTCTCTGGACAATGTGGGCCGAGAATTAGGATCACATCTGCTTCAGGTACACACTTTAAAATGTGTATTATTATTATTATTATTATTATTATTATTATTATTATTATTATTATTATTATATGTAGAATTAAAATATTCTAAGAATTCTGGTATCGAATTCTGAAACTACTTAATCGAACTTTTAATGGCGGCATAGAATTCTACTTAAAATTCGTCTCACAGTTACAATTTTGCATTGCTAGTAGGTCTATTTCTGCGATAAGCGTGAGACCGTCTAAATATCAATACTTGTCATTCCTATGTTTTTTTGTGAAGATTGTGTTTCTTGCCAAGATCTTTTAATGACTTTTTCATAATTAATTAAATAATTACATTTTTTAGAAGTGCTTTCTACATCTATTTAAATTTTCACTTATTGCTGTAATAGAATGTGAGCGCTTAATATTATCTCCTAATTCAAATGTTAAATTTTATCTCACCTCTACTTCAATTACATCTTTTTCCCCCTAATATTTCTAAGAGCTAATGATGCTTTAATAATATAAGAACTAATTAATGTAAATAAATGCATTAATTAATCGTCCTTTAAATTTTCTTTAGACATTGGATGGCTTCATTTTTGTGGTAGCTCCTGATGGAAAAATCATGTACATTTCTGAAACCGCATCAGTGCATTTAGGCTTGTCACAGGTAAAGTGCACATTTTCCTAATTACTAATCACTTTTCTTTATAGCCTATTTCTATTCAGCCTGTGTCACAATGTTTCAGCTTTGACTGCAATGACAAAAGTCCATTTTAACAGGTAGAGCTGACGGGGAACAGCATTTATGAATACATCCACCCCGCAGACCACGACGAGATGACCGCGGTCCTGACGGCTCACCAGCCGTATCATTCACACTTTGTCCACGGTGAGACATCCACTGCACACCTTTGCACACAAATCAATTCATCTTCCCTCAAACCTCTCTTTCACCGTCTTCTGCTTTCTGTTCTTTTTCTAGAATATGAAATGGAAAGATCTTTTTTCCTGAGAATGAAATGTGTCCTTGCTAAAAGAAACGCAGGCTTGACGTGTGGTGGTTACAAGGTAGGCCGTTATGGATTCATTCCTTTTTTCATGTGTGGTAAAAATATGTTCATTATATACAGTTTGTAATATATCTTTATAGATATTTTTAGTGATATTGTGCCCATGTGGTATTATATTTTAAAACATTAGCAATGACAAATATAGAGGCTTTTCTAACTTACATGATATAGTTGATTTATGTGCAAGCCAAGGCAGATAATATTTACACGTAAGCCCTAATAGAAGATATCATGGAGATTATCACAGTTGCAGCAAACTATAATACGGATGCGTGTGTGTGTGTGTGTGTGACCATGATCTCCGACAGGTAATTCACTGCAGCGGCTATCTGAAGATTCGTCAGTACAGTTTAGACATGTCTCCGTTTGACGGCTGTTATCAGAACGTGGGTCTGGTGGCTGTAGGTCACTCTCTCCCCCCCAGCGCAGTAACCGAGATCAAGCTCCACAGCAATATGTTCATGTTCAGAGCAAGCCTGGACATGAAACTCATTTTCCTGGACTCCAGGTACCATGGGTTCATATGCTTACACATTCTGCTGCTTTGCTAGTTTTATTGACAATAATATAGGCAAAAGCGACCATGAATGGAAATCCTTCTTTTTGGCATTTTGCAACTTTTTAGAGTTTTAAAGATTATATTATCAGCATAACAATTTGAGTAAATTTGAAAATTCAGAGTTAAAGATAAACATCAAAATGTTTATCAGTATTTTTTGGCATTTCACCCTTTGGAATACACTCAAGCTGCGATCATGTTTTCCAGTGTTTCAAAGAGCATCTTTTGCTTCAGTTGAAGTGAAAACACCTGACTTTTTTTTTCTTAGTCATTTTTTATGTCATACAAACTAAATAAAGCCAAAATCCTCAATATGTATATTTAATTTAGTCATAAATTTGAAAAACTGATTTTTATTGTGCTCTCAGAACTTCATTGTCTCTGCATGTGTGCCTACATGTCATAAGCGTTCTTATATATATATATATATCTTATATATAAAATGCAAATAATTTTCAAACCACCAAACAGTACTTTCTTGTCTGTGTCTGTGCACGTGCGCCTCTATGATTGTGTAAATGCAGCTTTGTATATATACATATTCTGCTCTCTGTGTACATATGCAGCTGTGTTTAGTGAGCCACACATGCGTTGGGCTTACGTTTAACCAAATTTGTCCCGTTCTCGCACGTGCCAGTGTGTGGACAGGTGTTTGCGCTCACGCCAACAGCATTGTTATTCCGTTCTCTGTTCTGTGTTTGTCAGGGTTGCGGAGCTCACTGGCTACGAGCCGCAAGACTTAATAGAGAAGACACTTTATCATCACGTCCACAGCTGTGACACTTTCCATCTCCGCTGCGCGCACCACTTGTGTGAGTTAGGTTTGTTTTTCCTCATTCCTCTGGTCACGTCCCCTTTACAGCATCTAATAATAACAGCAGCTTTAGTGATGACTGACATCGCTCAGCGTCACGAGGGTACAACTGAGCGCGGTAATTGATAATACCACGTTACAGGAGATGAATATGATTTCCCTGTCTCAACATACTGATTTGAGCATGAGCTTAGATTAAACATGCAATCTATTAGTAACTAAATTAGTGAACCAGATTGCAAATGAGAATTTTTTTCTACACGTTTAGTCCTTAAAAACACCATTTTCTATTATCCATTGTTTTATCTATTACATTCCTGATTGCAGCACAACACAGCCTATTAAGAGACACAATATTTGATATTATTTGCTATAAATAGTTATTAGGCTGAAAGAGAAACGGCAGTTTATGGTTTAAACATGCAAATGAAAGCAGTAATTAGCTTCCATGAATAAAAACGATTAAATGAACCACACGTTAAGGGCAACTAATAAAACAGCAAATTAATGAATTGTTTTTTCATTCTGGTTTGCAAAAGAAGCATATGTGAGGTGAAAGTGTCAGAAATGAGAAATATGATTTTTTTTAATTGACTGAGTGTGTTTTTTCTCTCTGTAGTGTTGGTAAAAGGACAAGTCACCACCAAATACTACCGATTCCTGGCTAAGCAGGGTGGGTGGGTGTGGGTACAGAGTTACGCTACTATCGTACACAACAGCAGATCGTCCAGACCGCACTGCATCGTCAGTGTCAACTACGTCCTCACGTGAGTACACTATATAAAGACAGGCGTTGCTGAATCTTTTTATGCATCTTCAAAACGGCATAAGGTCTTTATACACTTTTGTTTAAATTCAGCCATTGCATTCAGATAATGAACAGTGAATGAACAGGCTATAAAGGCGTGCATGTATTATCATTTTAATTTTATTTTTTATTCTATTTGTAATTACTATTTAAAATGACTTTTCATATTTTAATATATTTTGAAATCTAATTTATTTATGTGATGGCAAAGCTGAATTTTCAGCAGCCATTACTGCAGTCTTCAGAAATTAATGCTAATATGCCCATTTGCCGCTCAAGAAACATTCCTTATTGCTACCAATGTTGAAAACAGTTGTTCAAAAATCCTTTGATGAATAGATCAAATATTTATGTGAAATAAAAAAGTGTTTTAATTTATTTCTAAATAAATGTATTCATTTCTTAAATTTCTCCTAGCTTTTGAACAACAGTGTAAATGCATGTAAAATAATATTTTCAAAATACTTAATGGATGTGCACTGTAACATGGGATACTTTAAATTAAACTGCCACACTTCAGTTTGGGGACTCTTAAATTTAGCTATGGAGTAGCATTAAGGAATCTAGAATATGGTAGTGTGGAATAAGGCATTAATATGTGCTTTATAAGTACTAATAAACAGTCAATGTGCTAGTAAAATGCGTGCTAATAAGCAAGTAGTTAATAGTGAGAAATGGTCCCTATCCTGTACCCTCAAATTGTTCAGTAATGCAATTCCATACACAAACTTGAATCCATTTGTTCATGACTAACATGCATGCAGTGTATTAGGCAAAAGTGTAGCATGTCATATCATTTCTTAAAGCTTCTGTCTACAGTTGTGTTGAATTGCCCACATTATTCCACTATTACACAGCTAAAAGGCCTATAACTAGCAATAGGTTTAATACAATATCATTAAGGTTCAGATTTATGGTGTTTGCTAGTCCAGCCATGACAGTGACTGAGCTGCCCTGATGCTCATCAGTCAGTTTGGGGTGTCATTCCTGTTCTTGCTTTATATAATATGCCAGCTGCATGTACAGGAACTGCATGGGAGCCAGGGGTTGCGGATGATTTATTTGTCATGCATTCATACTGACAAACTCTGTGCATTACCACAATGAACTTTTCCACTAGGACTCTCTGGAAAGAATGAGGTGGGATTGAGCAATGGAGCCATCGCTCACACTAAGGTTTCGAGCGAGGGACGTATGGAAGAGTGAAGCGCAGCATTTGTGCACACACTTCCAGAGAGCCCATTAGAACTGATGCCAGCATCTGGAGCATCGACCCCCCACCAACCCCCCCAGCCCCGGCCCCGCTTGTTCTGCCTCCTTTGCTATCTATCTGTTACAGATGTAAATGAATTGCGTGCCATAAAAACTTCATTAAAACAAAGTGGATTGGTTTTAATATGCCAGTCTGCCAATAGCCTGCGAGTGTCAGATAGCTCTTCAGCCACAGCTATAAAGGAAAAGTGTTTATGAGGTTTAATTAATAGGCTGTAAAGATGATGAGTGTTTATAGCTCACAGCTTGCTAAGAGTGTCCATGAATGGAGTTCTCTCTTTTTTTGTGATATTCCCCGCCATCATCCGTGATTCAGTTTCCTTGAGAAGAATGATTTCCATAAAAGCGTGCGTTGCGGTGTAGACATCACGAGTGCGCGATCTGTTTCCTGTTTATCCTCTCCACATGTGCTCTCATTCAGAAATGCACAGCTAGCCTTCAGTGTGAAAAGGAAGCGAGGTGGATATGTCTGGCGTCTTATCGTGGTGTTATCGGAGTCTACTCACACGGGCTGTGAGGTGTGAAATGAGATTGTGTGTGTGTGTGTGTGTGTGTGAGAATGGCGGCTCAGCCGAATGAGATTGTGTGTATGCGCAAAACTACTGACACCGGCCAACCTGTTGCATCACCTTAAGGCTTTTGGCTTCTGTCTACAGGCCTTGACCTCAGAAAAACTCATAGAGCGTACAAGCACGGCGTCAACTTCAGGAGATCGCGCGGATCTGCGAGCGCATTTGCGCGGATGCATGTGCGAAAGTGTATGTCGGTCTTTTTCCAAGATGTTGCCATCTGCGTGCAATCCCATTAGTCTGTGTGCTGTTTGAGCCAGGCTGCTAGGCCTCAGGAGGGAAGCTGGCGTCAGCGCCTGGCTAGCATACGCTCTAGCCGTCGTTTTCTGAAAGTTATACATCACTGGGAACAGAAATCCATACAGCACTTTACTGAGAAATCAATTCCCATTTCCTAGTTATGCCTTATGTGGTGATCCCTGTGTGGGTTTGATTTAGCCAGACATAGCTCTTAATCTCACTGTGTATTTGAACAGAGCCTCCAGCCCTCCGCCGTATGTTTGTAGGAGCCTTGTTCCAATCCTGCAGGAGAAACAATGCAATTCATTTTCTGTCCTTGAGTCTTCCTCACACACTGCTTCACAAATGAGCATGGAGCCTGAAGTATCTAAAAAAAAGCCAGCCCATACATTTCTCTGAGTAAACTGAAAAGGAAAAATGCACCAGTAAACACTAATACCGAGGCAAGCAGTTGTAAACCATGTGGTTTCACGCCCAGTTGGGTTCGAGACTTAATGTTGCTGTCATTCCCCAACAGGGACACGGAATACAAAGGACTACAGTTGTCCTTAGATCAGGTGACGTCCACTAAACCCTCGTTCGCCTACAACAGCCCCACCAACCCCATCAGCGAGAACAGAAGAGTTGGCAAAAGCAGAGTCTCGCGTACCAAGACTAAAACAAGACTGTCTCCCTATTCACAGGTCAGTATCACAGTAATGCCTTGCATTTGACTGGTATGTATATTGGGAACTCTAGGAAGGTCTTCTGTTGCTGGGAAGACTTCTAATGTGATTTACACAACTAGGACATGTCTAGTCATTCCTTAAGTAACATTTCCATAAACCAATCATTGCCTTCTAATTTTAGGCATTGCGTTAGGGATAGGGTTAGGGGCTGGAACAACATGCAATCATTGCACTATAATTTTAAGGGTAGGTTTGAGAGAAGGTTGAGGATATATGTAGGACTCGGATTGGATGATAGGAATGTTGGATGTTGATCCAGCGTCATGTTCTATGTGTGTAAATCAGCCCTCACTGATAAAGTTGTACGTTTTGTCGTGTTACTGGAGGCACCCCAACGCGACACATTTTCAGACTCTTCCAGATCAAATACACCAGTATCAGCACATTAGTGGAAACTCTGAGACATGAAATGGGTTGATCAGATAGAGATACAGTATCTAACTTGTGTACTGATGACATGCTTCCAGGAAAAGGGTAAGGAAAGACTGTATTAACATATTGGTTTTTTTGTGCAGTATCCGGGTTTCCCCACGGATCGCTCGGAGTCGGATCAGGATAGCCCGTGGGGAGGGAGCCCACTCACGGACTCTGCATCTCCTCAGCTTCTGGAACAGTGTGAAGGCATAGAGTCCTCATGCGTGTACCGGCAGTTCTCGGAACCACGGCCGCTGTGCTATGGCCTACCGCTGACAGACGACCACCATACCTCCAGCGACCTCTACGGCCACACTCACTCCGAGTCCTGCGAAAGGGGTCGCTGTAAGGCTGGGCGATACTTCCTGGGCACTCCTCAGCCCGGACGAGAGGCATGGTGGGGTGCAGCCCGCTCTGTCCTTCCGTTACCCAAGTCTTCGTCTGAGAACGGGGACAGTTTTGAAGGCGTGATGCCCCACATCACCTCTATCCACAGCCTGCAAGGTGTGTTTCTTTCAATGGATCTGTGGTTAGAAACCAAATGTTTTCCATTTTGGTTCGTTCTGAGGAGAAACAATTTGCTTTGGTCTTCCACAGACTCCTTAAACTGAGTTTATAGACAGGAGCGTTCTGAAAAACATGAGGTGCGCAAACTCAGTCCTGGAGGGCCGATGTCCTGCAGAGTTTAGCTCCAACTTTCCTCAACACACCTGCCTGGAGGTTTCTAGCATGCCTAATAAGAGCTCGATTAGCTGGTTCAGATGTGTCTGTTTGGAGTGGGAGCTAAACTTTGCAGGACACCGGCCCTCCAGGACCAAGTTTGGGTACTCCTGATTTAGAAGAACCAAATTTCTCGCCTGGTAATGAGTAGTAGCTGAAGATCTGAATGATTCTCGACTCATCTGTCTGTCTATAGACAAGGGGTCTCCAGCCCTGCTCCTGGAGAGCTACTTTCCTACAGACTTCGGTTCCAACCCTGCTCCTACACACCTGTCTGTAATTTTCAAGTAACACTGAACACCTTGATTAGCTGCTTCAGGTGTGCTTGACTGGGGTTGGAGCTAAACTCTGCAGGACACCGGCCCTCCAGGACCAAGTTTGGGCACCCCTGATCTAGAAGAACCAAATTTCTCGCCTGGTAATGAGTAATAGCTGAAGATCTGAATGATTCTCGACTCATCTGTCTGTCTATAGACAAGGGGTCTCCAGCCCTGCTCCTGGAGAGCTACTTTCCTGCAGACTTTAGTTCCAACCCTGCACCTACACACCTGCCTGTAGTTTTTAAGTAACACTGAACTCCTTGAATAGCTGATTCAGGTGTGTTTGATTGGGTTGGAGTATTTTACAAATCTGGTCTTCTAGTTTATCAAGGGTGCCCAGACTCGGTCCTGGAAGGCCAGTTTCCTGTAGAGTTTAGCTCCAACCTCAATTAGGCACACCTGAACCAGCTAATCAAGCTGCCATGCAGGTGTGTTGAGGCAAGTTGGAGCTAAACTCTTCAGGACATTGGCCCTCAAGGACCGAGTTTGGCCACCCCTGTGGTATATGAATTCCTTGACTTTATCCGTAGAGTTTGTTTACCCATGGTAACACTGTTTTCTCCCACTTGCAGTGAGGGGTCACTGGGACGAGGACAGCGTGGTCAGCTCACCTGACACGAGCGATTCGGGCGACCGATACCGTGGTGACCAATGCCGTGCAAGTCCTCAAGAGCCCAGCAAGATTGAGACGTTGATTCGAGCCACACAACAGATGATCAAAGAGGAGGAAAGTCGTCTGCAGTTGAGAAAGGCTCCTACAGAAATCCCTTTGGAGTCTACAAACGGTCTTGCCAAAAGCCACGGCTCCTCGTTTCACAATACCGACTATCCCCAGTCGGCGTTGCAGAGTGTGGTGTGTCGGGGGCCGGCTCAGGTTATAAGCCCCGCCCCTAGTCCCGTTCCTCTGTCTCGTCTCAGCAGCCCCATCCCTGACAGACTGGGTAAAAGTAAAGACTTCCTGCAAAATGAGCTCTCCTCTTCTCAGCAACACCAGCAGCCGCTGCCCCTGACGGGCACATGTGCTGTCTCTCCGACTCCAGCGCTATACCCCTCACACCCCCGCCAGTACCTGGAAAAACACACGGCCTACTCGCTCACCAGCTACGCACTAGAACATCTGTACGAGGCAGACAGCTTTAGAGGATACTCCCTGGGTTGCTCAGGTTCCTCCCATTACGACATGGCCACTCATCTACGCATGCAGGCCGAACAAGCACCCGGCCATAAAGGCACCTCCGTCATTATCACCAACGGCAGCTGATGCTTATCAAATCACGAACCGCCACTCAGTGCTTCACCCTCTCACTCAAGCTAGCCTAGAAGTTCTGATTTGATTTTGTTTTTTTGTTCCTACAAATTCTACAGATACTTTTTTCTTAATTCTTAATTGTTTTTGAGTAAAAAAAAGTAAACATCCTTAAAACAAACATTTACTTAAGAAGCAAAATTGCTTAAGATTTTCAGTTTTATTATTATTATTATTTTTTTTTTAAATTCTCTAAATACTGAGTTTTATGCTTAAGAAGAAAAATAAAAAGCTAATAGAAAGTAAATAAATCTTATATTATGCAATCTTGTATAAGTAAACTGATCTTATTTTAAGGATGTTTAAAATATTTTTACTGGAAAACAAGTACACATTTGCAGTGTATGAAGGGATGCGAGATCTTGATCTGTGAATCTGTGAAAGAACATTTGATTCATCTGTTCACAGATAAGGGATTCCACAAAAGGGTTTGTTTGTTAAATACTTTATATACCTGATTATTACTTTTTTGTTTTCTTAACCACTATTGTAAGCTGTAAATGCTTGAATGAATGGGGACTGTCCAAATCAGAGAGATTTAATGAGAAGCATGAATTACGTGATCTTGTAACAGCACACTGATAGGATGGTTTCAAAATTCCACACAGCAAAATTATTTAATTAATTTTATTTTCTGTAGTTCACATTTGGATTTGGGTTACTGAATTGTTGGGTCACAATACTTTGTGGTTAAGCGACATGTAAATTGGAAACTTTGGATTTTTTTTTATTTCTCGTTCATTAGTTTGTTTGTTTTTGATGCAACAATTCTACATCCGTGACCTCAGATTCCATCCAGGTTTTAGTCGTTCGCACTCTATACTTGAGACACAGCAGTAGCCTGATTTTAACCAGTCCATCTGTGGCATTGGGGGAAATGCATTTTAATATCACAGGAACAACTAAAGTAGCATGCTGATGTACCAGAAGTCTAATGCAAAATGCAGCATTAATTTATAATTCTTTAAGGTTATTGTAGGACTGAATCTTAGCTCATTTGTGTACTGGGATACTTTTTGTAGTTGCATATGCTGTCCATCTGTGTTTGGACCCAATTCAGTCTTTTAAGTCAAAGGCTTGAAGACTCAATCTGAGACTTTTATTTTTTTAAACAAGAAACCGATTGTGTTGAACAAATGATTTTTGTCCTTCTGCAAGCCTCTAACATGTCAGCCTTTAAAATGAAAACTGAGATTATGCAATTCTGAAACACATCTGATTTTATTCAAACAAATGGAACAATAATAGAAATGAACTAAGTGACGACTGTTGCGCTGGTTCGATTGGAAGGTCTGGAAATGTGTTTTTGGCCCGATGAGTGATTGACTGCTGCGGTGCTGGAGGGCTTTGAGTCGAGCTGCTGTTTGGTGTTTTGAGGTTCCACACTGGAGGAGTCCAAAGTCTGATATGGACGTTAAAGGGGGGATTTTCTGACAGACTCGACCCCGTACCTCACTCCTTCTTCATGTATTTATAAAAAAAAAAAAAAAAAAAAAAACTGGCTCTGTTTGGAAAGCTGTTTTTCTCTAAATGAGAGAAACTCTGAAAAAAAAAAAAATATTTATGATGTACATACGCAAAATACACCCCTGCCCCCCACCCACACCAAATAAAATGATGCAAAAGTTGCAAAATGGTATTGCAAAATGTATTTATTATGTGAATGAAAAATGTCTTTTGTTTTAAAATATCACAGTGTGTGTGTGTTTATTTATAATTTTCCGTTTTGCATCCAAACTACATGCCGTTGTTTCCTTTCATGCGTCAATGTTTTTAAACATACAATGGAAAGTATTTTAATTTGTTTTCATATTACAGCAAAACTGTTTAGAATAATATATTTCGAAATTGGTTCTGCCTTTGCTTTTAGTCTTGACATTGTTCATCCAGCGTGACCTTGGAGAACTCAGGTGAAAAAGATCTTGAAATAACAAATATATCCACATCAATTTGATCTTTATTCATGTTTAATATGATATTTCATACTCACTTGAGAAATTAATAAATGATTGAAAAGATGTTCATTCATTGAAAGGCTGCATGGTTTTTATTTTTTAATGCTTATTTTATTTTTTTACC
Organism: Labeo calbasu; assembly: GCA_019740295.1. NCBI lineage: Eukaryota > Metazoa > Chordata > Actinopteri > Cypriniformes > Cyprinidae > Labeo > Labeo calbasu. The sequence goes on from JAHKKF010534796.1 coordinate 21,067, forward strand.
TTTTTTGTTCAAATTACAAAATTACAGCGGCTTTCAAGACAAATGATATTAACAAAATGAAGTGGAAAAATGATTAAGACACTAAAAAAGACCAACTGTAATCTATTCACACTTTTAATTAAATTAACATTTTACACCATAAATTCTTGATTACCTTCAGTACAATAACATTACATACAGTATGAACAATATTCTGCTGGAATTAATCTGCTTAAAATAAATCAAGATTGGTGAAATTAAATCAAACAATGATGATTATATCTTGAGTCAGAAAATAAATAAATAAATAAATGTTTTTACATCATTGGCACTCACTCTCATGAAGTGATAAATTCTTTTCTACCAATAATTAAAAAACAATCGATAATAACATTTTCAATCTATGAAGATGTGTTTGGAGACTACGAAGATTCTACCACTGCAACAAATTATAGTTCTATATAAACAGATGTTTTTTTTTGGCAAACATTTATTTGCACATATGTATTATCTCTGAGTATTGTCGAATCAACAAGTAAAGATTTCATGAGTTTGGTGGAACTAAACGAATGTTGTAATTCAAAAATACAAAAGATATATTTATGTGCATTTGCCCACCGGTGTGTTTTCTTTTTGCTTTAAGGATTTTTTTTTTCTGGCTGCAAATCATGAAATGAGACTAAAACACACATTGCGGAGGGCAAACATTCAGAAAGGGCTCTTTGAGAGCATTTGTAGCGTCATTTGACCGCTCTGTATTTCATGTGTGCTGTAAAGGAAGCTCAGGTAAACTCTTGGCCGTCCTGACAGGTGTGTTGCTGGGCAACAGTGACTAACACAGACAGCATTAACACACATCAGTGAGCGGAGCTCCATCACAGCTGCTGCGGGCCTGACTCCACATATCCGCAAATCTAACGCCGCATTTCGGTGCTTGTTTGCAGTGCCTCATGCATATTACAAGGAGACATTACATACACTGGAAAAGTTGTCATCCCTGTGTGACTTGCAATATTCTAAATCCATTTTACATTTCACAAATTTCACAAATAGCAAAAAAACAACAACAAAAAAACAGCAAGTAACACATTCAATTAAATGTGAAATTTTGAAGTAGAAAAGCTTAAATAGTATTTTCTTGTAAAAAGTACTTCAGTAATCTTTATATTATTTAGTTTAGAAAATGCATTTATAATTTACAGTGTAATTGAGAAACTACATGGAATATTTGTGGATGGAAAATGTATTTATGACAACAGGAAGATCATTTTGAAATACAAGCAAAAAAAAAACAAAAGAACTGGCAACCAGATACAGGACCTAAAAAGTGCATACTGTAAACAGTTTGTAAGAAAATACTTTTTCAGTTTACTTTTTCTACTTCAAAATTCTGAATGAAAATTGTTTCTAATTTTTTTTTTAGACATTGAAAGAACTATCACTTAAAAAATTGCTAGTCAATTTCACTAATTATTTAGAAACTGTTTTTTTTTTCTGTTTTAAATACTCTAATCCTATAATCTTTGTTTTATTTATATATATATTTGTATGTTCTGATTCAATATGATCTGAAAAAAGTCATGTTATCCATGTACATATTGTGTCAGATATCCAATACTATTGTACCATCCAATACAGTTGAAATGTAATGATTTCACATTATATCATTGTATATTTTGAAGTGTATTTAATGTTATGTTCTGCGCATGCATCGATGTCATCCCATTTATGATTTTATTTGCTTTTTAGACCTATGAAACTCCAAAGACGTCAGCAAAATACTAAGAATTGTGCTTGTACTATTACGTTATCAGCACACACACAAAATATATATGTGAGATTAGAATATGTATTAGAAAATGCTTTAATGCATGAAAACATACCCAAGCAGATCAAAGTGAAAAAAGAGATCCAATTTAACTGACAGACACAAAGATACAGTGTTTCTGAGAGTCAGCTGTATTGTCAGAGAGTGTGAATGTAATGCATTTTCATGTCTATAAGTTGAATAGCTGCTTGGTGAGTGAAGCATGGCCCTTAGACTGCATTAGAGACGTTACTGCATTTGACACGTCCTGTATAAAATACATCAGACAGGGATATTTGTGTCTTGGTCTGAGTGAGGAACAGCTCTGGAAAATCTAACCTTTACGTCTGACTATTGAGTGGCAGAAGCGTGAGATCAGGGGGAGGAAGAATATTTCACCTCAACGTGTTTTCGGTGTTGTTTCCTAGGCACATAAATTTGATTATGACTCTAACAGCTGACTGCAGAGTTTGTACTCGGTTAGGTTTTGTAATTGTGTGAAAAAGAACTGGAACCAGTAATTGAGGAAATGAGTGTAATCTTTCTGGTTCTCACAGCACGTCTAGAGAGAGCCAGTGCGTGAAAACACTCTGACAATAATAAGGCGAACTGTTTCTTTCACCTACCCTTGGAAAGTTGAGGTGAGTTCTTTTCATCCATCCATGACACAAGCCTTTAATCATTCACAGAGTCTGATTTAATGAGGAACGCCGTTTGTGTTTTACACCCTTATGTTCCCACCTTTAGAAATCTACTTCCATTTACGGCTGGTTAACATAAATAACTCCAAAACAATTAGAGCTATGCTTTCAGAATACCTGAATACAGATATATAAAATATGTCTGTGGTCCCAGTCTTTTTTTTTTTATTTGAAGACTCAGATTTTAAAATACATGTCAAATTGTAATGTAAGCGCAATATAGATCTAAAGAAATGTAAGTCTGATGTATCACCACAGTTGGAAAAGTTGGAAAACAAACAGAGGTGCACATTTCCCTGCTGTCACCCTCATAGAAAGACAAGAAGGCGCAAATGCAGATTGGCTAATCCTGTAGCGTTTACAGCCAGGCTTAGAAGCATGTACCCCACCGAAACCAGAGAGCCTTGTTGTAGCTCAGCCCAGACAGGTGAAACCCTGCTGGTGCCTTCAAACGTGTGTGGGGCACAAATGCTCAAAACACCATGTGTTACATTCTCCACACCAACCGCACATACAAACCGCTACGCTTTTACACGTTAAATGTGAATATTGAGCACTGACTAATACAGATGGGCATTAAAAGTGCACAGCATCAAGTCAGTCCTGTAAAATACATTTTATAGGAATACTTTACATGAGTGTATGAAATCACACAGGTGTCCTAGAGGAACCACAGGTGTTGTTTTTTACATTAACTATGGACATGTTTCTCTAATGTTTGACTTCTAGTAAATTCTTAGAATACTGTAAAAATCTAACCACGTTTTGTCTTAATTATCTATTGATTTTTAATGTTTAGAGAGACAGTTGTGTTTGTTTGTGTATACATACATACACACACAATGCAATTGTAATAAATTTTAAACCTACTTTATACTAGATGTTCTTAACTGAAAATGATGTGATACTTAAAAGCTTACAACTCCATCTCCTAGGAAAAGATAACTATTTTACAAGGTGGTGATTTCATTGGATTTGTATGGTTTGATTCATGTAAAAACAGATAATTTTAGAAATAAAATAAGCATGAATATCCACCCCACCCCTAAACACAACCACCAGTGCTTGTACAAATTAGCCACCAATTCACTAAACTGTAAAATAGTTATGAAATGCTGTGAGATTGTGTTGAAATGGTAATGTTTGTTGTGTACATACATGTTGTTACATTGTAATTACATTGTAATGGCCAAAATATAATTTGCACTTAATTCATATGAATTTGGTCAGGTTTCAGGATGGATCTTCAAGCGTACAGTTTTTCTAAAAATCTTACGCTTGCTTACGAACCACATTGTTTGAATTCACATGAAATGTCACTTCGTAAAATAGGTACATTTTCTCATGAGATTGGGTTGGCATAGTAGGTCATGTAACGGGGTCAGAAATTACCTTTTTCAATTATATTTGTGAGGGCAATTTTTATAATCACCTTATTATTACAAAGACCATACCATGTTGTCTCTAATGTCAAATACTTTAAGTAATGTTGTAAACTGTTGTCAATAACAATAGACTATTTAAAATTGTATCTAAATTATACAAGTAAAAAACAGGAGCTCATTGGGCTGCACTATTATGACAAAAATCATTATTACAGATTATTGTTCTTTATATTAATGTTTTTGTTTAATTTTGGACACAGACAAACATGTCGGTCCGTGACATTAGCCACGTCTAGCGCAAGTTATGCAAAACCTCCCGTTATAATCACTAAAGCTTTGAACTTCGAATCTTTTATTTACATTGTGTCTGCAATGTGTTGTTTATGATGAGGGAGTTCAGCTCCAGCATTTTGCCCCTTTTTCTTGAATTTATGGGACATTTTTGTTCATTTCGGTGGCCCTTGTTATATTACATAACCCTGTTATATAATATAAATACAAGTGCAGCTTGCTGTTGTCTAGAAATAGTGCAGAATCATAAATATTTATAATTCGTCTAAATTCTTTTTCCTTTTCTATTAATAGCCACAGGGCAAAGAGAGAAGACAGGAAGTGATAGGGAACAGGATGAGCGGGTTGAAGCATACAGCGGGGAAAATAAGTATTGAACACGTCACCATTTTTCTCTGAAAATATATATTTCTAAAGGTGCTGTTGACATGAAATTTTCACCAGACGTCGATAACAACCCAATCAATCCATACATACAAATAAAACAAAACAAATCATTTCAGAAATTAAGTTATGTGTAGTAAGATGGAACGACACAGGGAAAAATATTGAACTACTGAAATGTATTTAATACTTTGTACAAAAGCCTTTGCTGGTAGTGACAGCTTCAAGACGCCTCCTGCTTGGAGAAACTATTCGCATACATTGCTCAGGTGTGATTTTGGCCCATTCTTCCACAGAGTCTTCAAATCTTGAAGGTTCTGTGGGCCTCTTTTATGAACTCTGAGTTCTTTTCTATTGGATTCAAGTCAGGTGATTGGCTGAGCCATTTTATCAGCTTTATTTTATTTTTCTGAAACCAATTGAGAGTTTCCTTGGCTGTGTTTGGTATCATTGTCTCGCTGAAATGTCCACCCTTGTTTCATCGTCATCATCCTGATACTGTAAGTGTTGGGACTGAACCAGCTAATATTCATTTCCACTGACAAGGGGCAGGATTGCTTTCTAATTACTGATAGATTTCAGCTGGTTCCTTGGCTTCCATGACTTTTTGCACCTCCATTTCTTCATGTGTTCAATACTTTTTCCCTGTGTCATTCCATTTTATTACACATAATTTATTAACATATTTGTTTTGTTTTCTTTGTACGTATGGGTTACTTACCGATATCTGGTGAAAATTTCAAGTCAACAGCACCTTTAGAAATATATTTACTCAGAAAAATGGTGACATGTTCAATACTTATGTTACCAGCTGTATATGCTAGCCACCAAGTTATTGTTTTTAAGAATCAAACATTATTTATCAAATTCGCAATAATGCTTTATAAAGCAAATAACATAACTGAACATTACTAAAATGGCTAAAGCATGAAGCTAATGCTTCATGGTAGATTTGCAAAGTTTTCTGTTCTGCATGTGTGAGATTTGAATAAAGACCAATCATTGCTCACTTGGCTCACACGTCTGTAATGCGTTTGTGTGTGTGAGTGACTTTGATTCTTTTTTTTTATGTTCTCATTGATCCCTCTGTTCCCAATTTCACGCACAATTTCTAAACAGCTTTTGCCCGAGGGTTGTTTTCACAACCTTTCCTCTCTAATGCTAGTGAATCCTGAAACACCTCCGCTGTGTTTTCTCAAGGCAGACTGCTCTCATCTCCCTCTCTCACCGCATCAAAGCATGGCTTAAGTCTGATAGCGCGGGAAAAACCCTCTTATCCGCTGCAATGCTTTTATTGGTCTTCATGGGTGGGACTGGTGTTATGTTATGCTCAGGACAAGAGAAATGCAACACAGTTATTTGAGCCTCCTTGTACGTGTGTGATCCAAACACGGCTTTTATTCCCTATAAAACTGTGTGAATCACTATGACTGCATGTAAAGAATCAAACATTAATAATATATGAAGTGATATGTCAGTTGTTAGCAACGCTTGGGCAGTTTTGAAGTGTTCCTTGTTTGTTGAAAATTCAATGTTTTGTCTTCAAAAGCATTAAAATAACAAAAGTTATTCTCTTTATAGGAACTCCTAAAATAAGATTCTCTTTACTAGGCCTGTGATGCTATAACAGATTGTGAGATAAATCGACTGCTTGTGACACTGATGTTTGCAAGATCTTGGGTGAGATCTAAATAGAGTTCTGCATCATGGTAATGAATTAAATATTAATTAAGATGATACTATGTCTAGCATAATGATGTGTTGAGGTGTTATGCACAGGCTGCTATACTCTGCCTGGCGTGTGATAAAAATAAAAAAAAGACCAAAGCGTTCTGAAAACTGAGAAAATTACCATCAGGTCAATTCTAATTATGCTTTGCAGGATCAACAATACACTAAAAGTGTTAGTTCGTTCGAATACTGCATTATTTACACTACATTATTTATCATGTCATTCTAAAACTGCATGTTTTTTAAATAATAATAATAATAATAATAATAATAATAATAATAATATATATTTTTTTCAGGAAAAAACTGAACTGATCTAAATAAAATATGTGCATGATTACAAAAAAAAAGCTTATTTATCAAAAATACATTTATTTTTATTATAACTTTAAAATTAGTGAAAGAAATTACACCTTTAACCCAAGAAAGGCCATGATCGGAACATTAAATCAGGGGGGTTATTCCTTTAATGCATTGCAAACCTTTGCCTCTTTATGATAAACACTAATGAATGCAGTAAATGAATTACTAAATTACTAATAAATATTAAAGTAACATGTAATTTATAGGGAATACTAATACTGTTTTTACTTTCTATTTTAATTTTATAAAAAGTTATTTTGTAATTTTTATTAGCTTTTGTTTTATATATGTGACCTTGGACCACAAAACCAGTCTTAAGTACCTGGGAATATTTGTATATATATATATATGCTTTGCTAAGAAGTTCATTTGGACAACTTTAAAGGTGATTTTCTCAATATTATTATTATTATTTTTTTTTTGGACCTTCAGATTCCAGATTTCAAATAGTTGTATCTCACCCAAATATTGTCCTATCCTAACAAACCATACATCAATGGAAAGCTTATTTATTCAGATTTCGGATGATGTATGAATCTCACATGATTGGTTTTGTGGTCCAGGGTCACATATATGTTTTATAGTTACTAAATTATTTTGGTTAACTTTTATTTTTTTTTATTTTAGCAGTTTTGGTTTTAAATTTTAGTTTTAGTTTCAGTTAACTAATAACCCCGGTTCAAAATATAACTCTTTTTTTCTGACATGATTTCTGTGAAGGGCCGTAGGATTTTGAAAGCTGCTGCCAGGCTCTTTTCTTTTGTAGTAATTCAAGAATAGGCCTTCCTCTTTAAGAGGGCAGCTCTTGTTGCTCAAATAGATCTGAAGCACAGAGAAGCTCTTAACTGGGCATTTTGCATGAAGAAATCAACCCTAATGCCGGATTATTTCAAGAGGCACATGCCAGTTCTTGCCATCTGTATCTTTAAAGCAATATTACACGCAAAAAGTCGAGCCGATCATAAACCTCTCTTTTCCAAAAGAAAAAAGAAAACCTGTACAGCTCAACACAAACACCCTGACTGCACTGAACACCGGTTTGTATCATTTTGGATAACAGAAAATGAAAGTGAAAATGTCTAGGCGTTGTTTGGGAAACGAGTGTGCGTGTGTGCATGTGTGTGTGGTATAGAGGAGTGTATGAGTGGAGAAGTACTCGTGACCATCTGTCTGACCACCAGAGCGGACGGGTGACAGCAGCCAGGGGAGACGCATGCTTAAGGAGATAATGGATGACAAAAGATGGGGCTCTGGATCTGCACTGTGTGTGTGTGTGTGAATGAGAAAGCGCTCTTCTCTCTAGCCGACTGAGACAGCAGTCTCTTCACATGGAGCAAGCACATGGCTCCTCATTAAAGCCGGTGTTTAGCACGCAACAGATTGGTGCTGAGGGTACCTGCGGGGTCATCTCTGGCGTCTCGGCAGAAACGCCGGACCACTAGTCCCATTCTTTAACATACAAATTGCTTTTTTTGTGCTGGAGGATCTGAGATTAATTGCACACACCATTTGGTGCTGCTTGTTCAAAGCCCTCAGTGTTTTTTTTTCCTCCTCTTGCTTTGATTCTGGTTAGAGATTAGCTCAACAGAGATTGCATCACATTAAGGGGCTTTTATTCTTCCCAGTGCTACCGCAGGGGCCACGGGGGCCTGTGTGGTTTACATTTTAACATCCACAACAAGTGGATTTGCTGTCAGAAAATGCACACACATTTTTTTTCCCCCAGAGCCTTTAGTCATCACATCATGTTGTGTTTTACATTTTGTGTTGGGAGGTAAAAAAAAAAACTTAAATGTTGAAATGAAGAATTTAAAGTATTACATGTGACGCAACTGAGATTTTTTTACATTATCTGAATGAATAAGCTTTCCATTGATGTATATGGAATCTGAGGGTGCAAAAAAAAAAATTAATCAAAATACCGGAAAGTTGTCCAAATGAAGTTCTTAGCAATGGAAATACCATAGGAAATTTACAAAATATCTTCATGGAACATGATCTTTATATCCTAATGATTTTTGGCATAAAAGAAAAATGACCCATATAATACATTGTTGGCTATTGCTACAAATATACTTGTGCTACTTATGACTGGTTTTGTGGTCTAGGGTCACATATTGCAAACATTCCTGTATTGATAATTCATTCAAAATCATTTGCAATTAAAATAAATAAATAAATAAATGAAAAGTGTGATTTTTTTTTTTTTTTGGCACATGCAAATGACTTCAGATCAACAATTAAGAGTTTATCATAATAGATTATGTCCTAGATTACCATATGTCCTAGATTTTTAATGTACTGTATTTTTTTTACAGCAATAATTGTATCATTAAAAGGTCTGAAGTATATTTTACAGAATAAATGTGCACAGAATAAATAGGACACATAAAATGACCACACTGTAAAAAAAAAAAAAAGTAAATAAATTTACAGACTATTATCTATTAACCCTAAAACACAACGCCTGTTATACCCTAAAATAAAACAAAGACAGACATAAATAAAAAACCCTAACATCTGTACAATATAATAATGCTTTCTTTTGTACCTCAGTATCTACAAGTTTTCATAAAATTAGTTGGCACTTTATTTCAATGTAATGTTATTAACATGTAATTATACATTGTTATTGTGTATTATTATATAGTAAACATAACATATTATTATATAGTAAGTGTAACAAATTGCTATACACTGTAAGAAATCTGTATAAAAAATACAGAAGAGCTACACTGTAAGTTTTTTTTTTCCCTGAAGTTTTTTTTGTTTTTGTTTTTGTTTTACAAGAAAATGCTATTTGATTGAACATTGTTTCTAGGACAATATTTATAACATAAAAACAAAACGCAATGCAATGTGTAATTCAAAATACAGGTAAAATAATATGAAAACTTTCTTCATATTAAAGCAGAACATTGGGCCCTATTTTATGAACTTTTCTTAAAGTGTAGGTACTAGTTAGGGTTTAGGTACCAGTTTCCTGTAATTAATCATACTTTATTGTTATTAATATAGTAAATACATGTCACAAGGACACAATTAATAAAGAGTTATCAATAAATGTTACCATTTTTTTCTTCGTTTAACAACTGTTTGTTTATAAAAGATGTTATATTTTATGAGTAATTTCACTTTGTGTAATGTTTTCAATGACTTTGTGTTTCTCTTTGCGTAAACAGGACACAGAACCAGCGTGGCCTCTTGAAGAACACAAACAACTGCAAGTGAATGAAGGTTCTTGGGCAAACCCTTCCAGATGTGAGGCCATGTGTTTGTCTGGCTTTGTTGGACTGAAAGAGAAAGTTAAGAGAAGGGAGGTGAGCAGCCCACACGCCATCACTGTTTACCTAGCCTAGGTACCCACAGTTGCTCCAGCTCACACCTTGTGACCAGCTGTGCGTACGTGGAGAGATATTCGCGCACACACTTGTAAATGGTTAAATAGCTTGGCTCATTGCACAGAGAATAAGCAGAGAAAGCTTACTCTGTTCGGCACTGAGCACCTCGGGCAGTTCAAGGGGAAAAAAAAGACATAAAACTCGGGCATTAAAAATGTTCAAACCCCACCGGGCGACACATTTCACTACATAACAACCTCTTGCGAATGTTCAAGAGTGTCTGTGTTCATGTGTCTATTATGAGATGTTAATATGTCAAGTTAAGCATTTGTGAGAGCGAGGGAGTGTGTAAATGGCCTTTAAAGCATGTGCCGTGTTTTATTGACTGAAAAACCTGAGGTCACCCGCACCTCGGGCCATTTCCACCTTCCACTTCCTCTCTCCCTCAATACTTAACAGACAGTGAATAATGGGGAACGAGAAGAATGAGCAGAATCTGTCTGGGAAACGTGGACAATCCGTTCAACTACTGAAACTCAATTAGACGATCAGTTAATTTTAGTCTAAAACACCGCAGCAATGAGGTTTAAAGAGAAAAATATATACATTTACACATACGGGTGCTCTCAAACTCTTGGTTTCTCTGCAAGGGTTTTTATAAATATCTCTTTGGCTATGGTTTTGATGTGAAGTGTAAGACTCTTCATTAGTTTTATTGAACAGTCTGATGCTGAGAGACGTCTAAAGCAGTGGTTTTGAACTGGTGGGTCACAGTGAAAGCAGTCTGTACTGATGGGGTCACAGCAGGGAAAAACAATGCTGAATGCAAATAACTATATAATCATGCAGAGTGCAGAAGATAGCAAATTAAATAAGCAATGGCTTATCCGCTTAAAAAAATGCCTCTGATATGTTTTGTTGTTGATGTCAAAGATGTAATATGGCTAATACTTATACAATATACAATATTTCACAATGTGTTGGTGGTTCCTAATCAGCTCTTATATTAATAATTAACAATTATTAATACGAATAAACGAAATAATGGTAACACTTTAGTTTAGGGACCATTTCTCACTATTACCTAGTTGTTTATTAGCATACATATTACTATCATGTTGGCTGTTTATTAGTACTTACAGCAGAAGTCAAAAGTTTAGGTACACCTTGCAGAATATGCAAAATGTTAATTATTTTACCAAAATAAGAAGGATCATACAAAATGCATGTTATTTTTTATTTAGTACAGACCTGAATAAGATATTTCACATAAAAGACATTTACATATAGTCCACAAGAGAAAATAATAGATAAAAAATTACCCCATTCAAAAGTTTGCCTATGCTTGATTCTAAATAATGTGTTGTTAACTGAATGACCCACAGCTGTTTTTGTTGTTGTTGTTGTTTGTGATAGTTGTTCATTAGCCCCTAATTTGTCCTGAACAGTTAAACTGCCCGCCGTTCTTCAGAAAAATCCCCTTTCAGCAATGACTGTATGATTTTGAGATCCACCTTTTCACACAAAGGACAACTGAGGGACTCATATGCAACTATTACAGAAGGTTCAAACACTCACTTTTTCCAGAAGGAAAAAATGATGCATTAAGAGCCAGGGAGTAAAAACTTTTGAACAGAATGAAGATGTGTACATTTTTACTTATTTTGCCTAAACATCATATTTTCAAATAAAAAAAAAAACAGCTGTGGATCATCCAGGTAACAACACAATATTAAGAATCAAACGTATGTAAACTATTGAACAGGGTCATTTTTATAAATTCAACCATTATTTTCTCTTGTGGACTATATGTAAACATCTTTTATGTGAAATATTTTATTCAGGTCAGTATTAAATAAAAAATAACATTCTTTTTGTATGATCCCTCTTATTTTGGTAAAATAATTTACATCTTGTAGATTCTGCAAGGTGTATTTAAACTTTTGACTTAAACTGTATAAAGCACATTTTAATGCCTTCTTCTGCATGACCCTATTTTAAATTCCCTAATCTACCCCATAACTAAACCTGACAGCTACCTTACTACCTATTATTAAGTTTATTGAGGTAATTTAATAGTTAATAGTAAGAATTGGTTCCCAAACTAAAGTGTAACTAAATTTTAGTACTGTGCTGGGTCAAGACTTGGTATAATTCCAATGTAAACTTTGGGTTCTGAACCGGTGCTTTAAATCACTGTCAAAGAGTGAAAGTTCACGCGTTTTCTCTATCGTAAAGTTGTGAATGAACACAAAGGCCTAGGTTTGAGGTCAGGCAGAAGCGGCAATGTGCACATGAACCTTGGAATCTTGTGGATTTACGCTTGTCCTGACAGCAGGATCTTTCACCTCTTCAAACACTATTCTCTTATATTGCTGCCACTTTGCTAACAAGGACTCTCAGGACTATTGAAGCTTTACCACCCACTAACAGGTCCCCTGCCTTTGGTGCCCAGGACCCCTGGACACTAGCGGTGCTGGGAGCCGATCCAGACACACGGGGAACTCAGATTAGACCAAAACAAGACTTGACTGACTAGAATGGATAATGATCCAGTTTTGAAATTGTGTTAATTATTCCCATGTGGGAATATTTTAAGGTCCAGTTCTAGCTATTAACAAACGATTAACTATGGCTTTTTCTTCAGTAAACTCCTAAGCTGCTGCTTATTAATAGTTAGTAAGGCAGTTGTTAAATTCAGGTACTGGGTAGGGATATGAACGTAAAATATGGTCATGCAGAATATGTGCTTTTTAAAAAAAGGACCAATTCTCACTATTAACTAGCATGCATATTACAAGAATATTGGCTATTTGTAAAACACACATTAATGCCTTATTGTGCATCACCATATTATCCCTTAATCCTTAATAAACCTAATAAGTAAAAATAACTACTACCTTACTAACTAAAAATAAGCAGGAAATTAGAAGTTTATTGAGGCAAAAGTCATAGTTAATAGTTTATTAATAGTAAGAACTGGATTCAAATAAAGTGTGACCAAAATTGGATCCATTAGTTTCAAAATATTACTTGGCTGAGTTGTGTCATAAAATAATATATTATTTAATATGGTAAGAATATACATTTATAAAACTTAAGCTATATGCATTAATGTCATATATCATTCAGGTAATATTTCTATTTTCATAATTTCACGTTTTTTAACCATTAATTTTATAACATTGTTTGGTAACACTTTATTTTAGCATCCTTGTTACATGTACTTGCAATAGTAATAACAGTAAATTATGCATGATTAAAAGCAACCAATCCTAAATAAATCAGCAATTATATAATAATTCTCTTTAAAATAAAGTTATTTATGCAATTGTAATTGGTACACTTTATTTTACTTACATGAAAGTAATATAAGATAACTAAGTTTAGAGGTAGGTACCAGGTTATTACCCTGTTATTGCAGTTACTAAAGTATATAGTATTTAAGCGCTATCATAACAGTTCACAATAATGTTTTAAAAAGTTTTGTACAAATGTTATTTTTATTTATTTATTTGTGTATATAATTTTAAATGTTCTTCTTCTTTGTTTGGTTTTAGGTTGTTATGTCTGAGAAGTTTGAAAATCAATAAACATACTTGAGGAAAAAATGATCATTAATGCAGATTAATAAATGTTGTAAAAATATACAGCATAATATACAGCAGTATACAGGAAAAAAAGAATACAGTACATACAGTTGCATTGCATTGCATACAGTGCATTTAGCTTGCATCTGTTCTTCTCATCATTTACTTGATATGTTAGGTGGCGCATTAGACCAGTAGGTGCGTGCAGACCAGGGTAAATATAGTGAAAGCTGTGGTTCAGAGTTACTAAAGGAATATAAGCATTGGACGAGTGCCTTAAGATTCCTTGGACGCTCTAGATTTTTACATGTGTCAATCACAATAAGAGCACACTCAAAAAAAGAGACTTTTGCTTGAATGATTCAAGAGGTCGATAAGTGTTAAAAAGTTCACAAAAAGAAGTTGACCTCCTGCTGATCTGGCACGCTTCACTCCAGACGGGAAGTCTGCATTGCTGAGACGTCTGACGAGGCAGGAGCCAAATATTGTTCAGGGTGATCTACTTTCTCCACACACATACATATATATATATACATACATATACATCAATGTAATGTTCACACTCAGCGTGAACCTAGTGCCTAGTAGGAAAAAAAAAATAACTGGAAAGACATTTCCCTGTATCGTGTTGCCTTTTTAGGACACTTTGGGTGATAAAGTTCCATAATGCATTTTCTAAAATTAACTAAAACTTATAAGTTTAGTTTTGACTGTAGTAAACGTTGAATTTAACTAAGATTAATTAAGAAATACTATGAAGTAGTATTATTACATCAAGTTAAATTAAAAAGAAAAATGTTGCTTTTAAAATGTTGTACTTTTTTATGGTTTTAATACTTTAGCTAACTACAATAACCCTGTTTATTACATTAATGCTTTATGTAATACTTAAGTATGTGCCCAGGCTAAAGTCGTTCGATGTATTTGAAAGTGTTGTTAGTCAGTGCATACGCTTCTGTTATTGGCTAATGAATTCGTTAATGTGTGTGGAAATGGTTGGTGCGAGTTTTAACACAGCAGAGAGTAATTTAATAGACTGACCTCTCTAATAAGTAACTTGGGAGGCGATGTGTGTTTTGGGTGCAGATATCAGGAGCGTTTCAGACTTCTCTGTGCTCTAGTGCTTATCAATCCAGCACGGCTACCACCCTATTAGTGCGTTATTGATACAGCGAGCAGCCGTCCTCACAGACACAACGGACCAATCCCACCCCCAAACTAGATAGCGACATTAAACATCGCCTGGGCTCCGTTCATTTACCACCACTCGTTCTACCCTCCCCCCTCAATTGCACAATCCATAACCCCCCACCCCCAAGTCCAAACCTCATTCCAGGTCTATCGATTGTGGCCGTCTGCCGCTCGGACCTGTCGCCGGCTCTGGCGATGTGAGCTGGTCCTGACCTGACTCCCGACAACTCGAGTTTCTGATTGATTCCACAGAGTGAGCGGGCAGAGCTAGTGTTTGCTTTGATCGCTGGATTGGTTCAAATATCAGCATTTATATAATGCCCCCTACCAACGGTGATAGATCCAGTAATGAAAGATTTGAGTGTGGTTAAGAAGGTGGTGATATTCTTGTGATAAGCTATACACATTAGTGTTGGACCTTATGATGATACATGACTTAAGGTTTCATCACCTCTGGGTATCAAAGTCCAAAGCAAGTGGATATCAAGCAGTTACAACAATAGTGCTGTTTTAGTCATTCAGAGATACCACTGAATAAATACAGGTTCATGTAAACACACATGTGGATTGTGGATGTTAGAACATGTCCAAATAGAGTACCTTTAAAGCAAGTCTGCTTATTTGACGACTGTAATACTTCCATGCATATTTTATTCAATATGTGACTGGACCACAAAACCAGTCATAATATTTGGCTGAGATACAACTATTTGAAAATCTGGAATCTGAGGGTGCAAAAAAATCAAAATATTGAGAAAATTGCCTTTAAAGTTGTCCAAATGAAGTTATTAGCAATGCATATTACTAATCAAAAATTAAGTTTTGATATATTTATGGTAGGAAATTTACAAAATATATTGATGGAATATGATCTTTATTTAATATCCTAATGATTTTTGGCATAATAGAAAAATAAATCATTTAAACCCATACAATAGATTGCTGGCTATTGCTACAAATATACCTGCGCTACTTAACCCTCGTGCGTCAATAAAAAAAAAAAAAGTTACACATAGGTCATTAGTGGACAAAAATATCTGTGTAAAAAAACTGTCATAAAATTGTGAAGCTTGGGAGCACAGACTTATTTTAAAGAAGACCCATGGCAGATTATTGTTGAAGTAGAAAAAGTTAAAAAAGTGAAACCCCAAAGCAAGTTATAGAGGTTAAGGTTAATGAAAATGCTTTATGAACAACATTTTATATAAAATATATATGTTATGAAACATGTTCAACTCTAAACATGCTAGAAAATCAAAGCCATAAATCTAAACAAATTGTGTTCCAGATTTGTGGTTGATATCACAAAAAATGAGCTTTCAGGAAGATTTTGTTTGGGCGCAGTACCAGAGTTTTTCTCTCTCAGATATTACAAGAACACACACGCACACACACAAAAAATGTTTATGACACACATACAAACCACACTCTGACATCCATACCAACACACCCACACAATTATATGCATTATTTATCCAATTGACTACAGTATGCAGAAGCAGAAAACAGGAATAAAGCGAGCATTTGCTTTTTAGGCCAAACCTGAAAAAAAAACAAAAAATGGCACCATTTGGTAAAGAATAGTAAAAAGCCCTGTTAACAGAATGAAAGCCTGTTAACAAATATTGTATGATTTTACAGTTAAATGGCACTGCGATTAAAAAAGGGGACATTTTTGTCCTTAAGGTCCTGAGAGGAAATATTTTTTGTACCTAGTGCAAAATAGATTTATTAATGGAAATTGGGGCGAAATAGTAAAAGTACATAAAATGTATTCAGCTGGCAATAACACAGGCAAAATGATCAAAAAGATACATGCAACATGACCAGCTAAGGACCAGCATAAACCAGCTAAGGATCAGCTTAAACCAGCATCAAAACATACCTACCAGCATATGCTGTTTTTTCACCAGGGATTTGTAAAACCACAGTTTTACTACAAATACCATGGTTAAATTATGGTTAGCATACCAAAACTATGTTTAATTTGTAGTTACCATATTTTTTGTTGTTGTTGTTTTGTTTTGTTTTGCAGTTAAACCATGGTTAATTTCATATGGGACCCCTGTGCTAGAAAAATGCGAACAATGTGCTAAATCATGCTAGCAACATGCCAAAGCATTTTAGCAACTTGTTAAAACATGCTAGCAATGTGCTATAGGATGCTAGCAACGATTCATAGTTATATTTGGAACATACAAAAAACATGCTAGCTAATGTGCTAAAACATGTTAAAACATAACATTTTACTTCTAAGTAAAATCTTAAAAACCTTAAAACTTAAAGCTTCAAAAAGTTTGTCATTAACCCAGGCTCATGAAAATTCATGCCTCTATATACATTTCTGCAACACTGCAATTACATACGTTTTGTTTCAAAGTGCAATGTCCAGAGAGTGGCTCTAAAACACAGGTTCAATACGTGACCGAGGCATGTTTTTATTATGCTGGTACAGGCACATATTGCTGCGTTTTTATAACGCTGCATCGTATTGCGACTGTTCAGAATTCAAATATCTGGGGAGTGTCGCTAAAGGTTAATACTCCATCGTGTTGTAAATATCTCCTACACCAAATCCAACCCTAAACATAACCGATAGTGTCAACACATCCAAAAGTGGTATAAAAACATTTGTTGATGCAGCCATGCTATTTTAACTTCCTTATGTGGATTTGAGCTGTTTTCCTTTAACCCACACAGTTCGTACCGGAGCTCTTCATCACTCAAGTGCAAAGCTGTATCCTGTGAGCTACCGAGCCGAATTAGAAAACTCAAGCATATGAAGTTGTAAAACACTAAAAAATGTATCAGTTTTAAAAATCACGCAGGGTGTTAAAATTGTTTTGAAGTCATAACATGATATTCTGCAAGTAATTGTGTGAAAATTAGGCTTTGTTAATCAAAACACTGTACCTGTAAATCATACTTTGCGTGAAAAGGAATAAAAGTTGTCAGAGTTTTACTGTCTCTAGTGTTCATTTCAACTGGAAACTGCAGTCATTTGTACATATAGGTATGTTTTTTTAGTTTTGCAGACAAAAACTAACATAGAAGTAATCAGTAACTGCTTACAATAAGGTTCTGTTTGCTAACATTAGGTAAATTCATAACTTAAAGGAGAAGTTCACTTCCAGAACAAAAGTGAACTTGTCATCCAAGATGTTCATGGCATTTAAACTGCATTTTGGAAGTTCAAACTTGGGGGGACCTTTGGAGTCCACTATATGGAGATAATTCCTGAAATATTTTCCTCAAGAAACATAATTTCTGAAGAAAGAAGAAAGAAAGAAAGAAAGAAAGAAAGAAAGAAAAAAAGAAAAAAAAAAAAAAAGACATGAACATCTTGAATGACAAAGGGGTGAGTAAATTATATGTAAATTCTTGTTCTGGAAGTGAACTTCTCCTTTAACCTAAACTATAAGAACGAATGATTGATTCATCATGGATTCCATTTTATGTCATACTCCAAAGCTCCCTTACACATTTATGCACATGCACATTTAAATATCTATTGGAAGCTATAGAATGTACTGCTTGTTTGCTTCCTGTGCCAAAGAGCATGATCTATGTAAGTCCACATGTCTTACTAACAATAAACTATGCTTCTAACCACAAGTCGAGAGCTGTACTCCAACCACACAAGTTTCCGATGCTGTTTTGCAAAGGTTCATTGGGAATATAGTTTTGGAAACCACTGAATTCTTAAAGTATAATGGTAATGACAGAACTTGCAATGTTATTTAACTAACATTGTTTTTAAGAAACACACTCCAGAGTGCTTACTGAATCAACATGACTCACTCACTGAACTTTATGTTCCATGTCATTGCTTTAATGTAACAATTAGGCTGCCCTTATTTCCTTTGCACCAAAATAGAAAAAAAAAAATCTTCATCCAATCAGTATACCTTTTACCCCTGATATTCTCTTCTCTTGGTAAGAAGTTTGTTCTTCCCTAAGGGTTAAACAGTTTTCAGACCATACTGTGTGGCCCATGCTACTGGGAGTTGCGTTAGATAATTATATCTAACGCAATTATATAACAAAAATTAAAAAAAATAAATAAATGACATTTTGACACTACTGCATATGGCAGTTTTGCTTGAAGAAGTTTGTTCATAGTTACCCTCAATTTTGCAGCTTACCATAAGCTATATGGTAACTTAAACTGATAAGTAGGCCTGCAGTGCAATATTATGACCATATATATACACTGCCCTTCAAAAGTTTGGAAACGCCCTAGAAAAGTGGGGTTTTGGACAATACTGGCAGGAATCCTTTTTAATTTGTGATAATTTTGCACCAATAAGGGACAACACAAACTTCGAAAACATATTTTATTACATAAACAGTTTATACATAGAAAAAAACTTTAATTTTTCAAAATATCCACCATTAGCAGCTACTACAGCTCTGCATAATCTGGGCCTTAATTCATTGTATTCTAAACTTAATTGGCAATCAATTGTTGAAGCTATTAAGGTGTGCTGCCCCAAAAATCTTTTAAAAACCTGGGCCAAGTTTAAAACAGTAACCAGGCATCACAGCTGGCAACATGTCTGACTTTGACGTGTACATATTGCCATTATTATGTAATCAAAATGAAAATTATTATTGCTGGTCTTCAATGATAATGTCAAGTTGCTTTAATGTATTTGCACCAAAAAATGATAAGAATTTATGCTGATATCGTCCAAAGCCACACTTTTGCCAGGGGTGTTTTCAAACTTTTGGTGGGCAGTGTATATAATTCACTAAAAGATTTAAAGATAGATTCGCCTCTAAGTGGTTCTTAGCATGAAATATTCTGGAGGGCCCTGCTATAAGCCATGGCTCTCATTCCTTCAATCTTGGCATGTATTAAACAGAGACAAGACACACAAAATCCTCACAAGAGTCCTCCTGAAACGGTCTCCCTGTACAACACATAATAAGAGAGTCTATCAGAGTTTATGTGCCAGCTGGCTGTAGTCTAGTATGTCTTGTTATACCTGTAAGGGAAGCTTCATTGTTTCACAGAAGGCATCGCGCTGAGTGACTTGGCAGATGTGGAGGATATGTGCAGCAGTTATTAAAATCAGAGGCCTCATTAAACTTTGTAATTTACATTCCCTTCCTCTCTCTTTCAAGCGGGCATATCAAATCACGCTGGTCATGCGAATGGCCATTAATTGCTGGCAATGTAACAGCTGTGCGAGTGAAGTGTGGGCCCAAGACGCACCAAAATGACAGTAAAACTGTCAGTGACATTTCATTATCACGCCTGCCTGCAGGCCACATTTCGCCATGTCTTAAATTTCACCAACATGCTGCAGGAGCTACCAAGGTGGACCTCTCTAATAACCCATAATTCTTTCTGGTCTGAATGTCCCTCTCTCTAATTTCCACCGCAAAGTTGGAATATATTTTGCCACATAAACAACATCTAATCAGATGGAAAAATCTGAGTGATCAGGTTGCTGGTAAAAGCAAGTTTGTCACCAACAGGTGCCAGAGCAAGTGTCAAATCTGGCCCCGTTCCGTGCACTTCCACTGAAGAAATGGCAGTTCTGCAATGGAAAAAGAAATGACTCCTCACTGATCTGAACCTGGAACCACTAATGGCCAGAGAGCAATACAGTGTCTTTTATTTCCTACAACTGTGGCACTCACCTAAATGCTCTCACTATAATCAATGGAGCTGTCTACACTGGCTTGAAATGACATGCTTTCAGTTGATGGACACCTCATTTCTATTTCTGACGTGTTGCAGCTACACCAGCCACTTTATTTTTGGTAACACTATAGTAAGGTTAATTTTTTTAAACATTAAATCATTGATTCAATTATTTAGAATTACATACATAAGTTAATATGTATTTATAGCATTTACTGATCAAGTTAATTGTATAAATGCTTAAAAAAAAGAAAAAGCAAAAATTAAAAATAGAACATCAGAAAATTAACATATACTGGAACATGAATTAAAAAATGTTTAACATGATAAAATATTCTCTTTTCTACGCCGTTTTGAATGCAAATCTGGACATGTTTGTGCCGGCACTTTCGAACGGCCATCGGTCTATGATGTGAAAGGTGGGTGTGGTCTGGGACTCTACCTCTTTGAATATCACTGTCACATGGTGTTATATAAACGCAATCATAAGACACCTTCAAGAAAGCTGATTCAACTAAAGGTTAAATATATCATTTGGAAAATGATTTAAGTATTAAAGTAAGCGATATCAAACTACTTAAGTATCAATAGTGCAAATACATTTAATAAGAATTGGCACATCTGATCGTACCCATGGATATTGGCTGGGTTGCTGGGGTCTATGTTAGGATATATAAGATGTTTAGGGGTTGTCCAAATACCTATGCGTGCGCTCTTTGCACTTGACCACTCGTCTACTTACATGAAGTATTTCCTGCATTTGGCCCAAGTGTTCAAGTGGACGTGAAGACCACAAGTGTGTGTAGAACAGGTGTGTGTTTACAGAGCTTTATTTTGTTTTTCAATATTTTGCATTTTAAAATAAAATTTTAAATGTCTGTTCAGTACAGAGATTGCGTTAACCGAAATTTGTCCATCACTTTGACAGATTACACTGAGGGTGATCTATTGTAAATTGTAACTGTAATTACCACCCCTGTACAGTTGGTGGCGAGTACACTCCAGTGTGCCAGCAGAGCGTGAGATGCAGAACAAAATGAAATTGTCACAAATCTTTCGCTATGCGTTTGATTACGCACAGGCGAATACCCAGTTTAAGCTACAGCGATACGTACAATGTAAGTAAGAGATTCATGTTACAGACAGCTTCAGTGATTAAAATGATAAATTAGTTTTTTTGAGAATGCTTAAACTCACGATAGATCAAAGTTAGTGATAATGTCGTTTTCTGTATATAATTTATTCGCTGTTTGAATAACCACGGAAATGAAATGTTGTAATAATACATTTCTAATGTCTTTATTAAATTGTAATGACAAAATACAAAATCAGTCCCATTAAAAATATTTTTTAGCCTACATGACACCCATCTCATACCTAAAAAGACAAGTTTATGATGTTTGATTTGGCTGCTTTTAGCCGTAACCTGGAGTTGGTCCACTTTCTGCCTATGGCAGTTGCAAATGTTGTACAAAATAAAAATACTTATCTTTATCTTCAGAACATGATGCATGATGGCATACACTTAGCCTTGAATACTGCTCTGGGGCCGGTTGCACCAGCTGGACATACACCCGGCTGTAAGACTAAGCTGGACATAAAATGCGCTTTAAGTTGTGCGTAGAATTTATACTCGTTGCACCATCTCTGTGTAGTGCTACGTCTGAGACTAAGTCTTATGCCTAGTCAAAGGTAGGTGTAAAGTGAAAAGTCATAATTCACTTGGACATGATGTTTTTAGATAATTATTGCAGATGCCAACTGTAACATTTATGGTATTTTTGGGCAGGATAATGTGGCCTATAAACAATTATTATGGGGGAGGGGTCAAGCAACACATGCAAGCAACGCGCAAACTTTGCCCAAGAGTTATAAAAGTGAAAGTAAAAAAGAAACTACGGCTAACACTGCATTAACAGCACAAATTCTCTCAGAGACAACGAGAGACAAATCTACTTTACCACGCCGACAACGGTATATTACTGTCTTAAAGTATTCCCTTAATATTTCTATTCTACATCTTGCTTGGACAGTATACATGCTTGGAAATACTTAACGTCTTTAATTCCTCTCATCATTTGCAGCGTTCCTGCCATCTAATAACTGCAGTAAGTTTTGTACTTACTTTTTAATCAGAAATAATGTATCAGCTTTCAAATTCTGTCAATTCTATCACAAACTATGATTTATAAATGTGGTTTTTCAGTCACAGAAGGACATCAGTAAGCTAAAAGGCACAATTGTCACTTAAATTCACATACCTCAGGAAAGACATTCATTGTACATAAAGTCGATAGCTAGAAAAAA
>JAHKKF010534797.1:0-18452 GCA_019740295.1 Labeo calbasu
TATATAAGTATATAATATAACTTTATATTGTATTTTATATATATATATATATTTTATACATTTATTTATGAATGAATTATTTGTCAGCCCTCAATTTATTTGTGTTACTTTCTTAGAAAATAATTTGTTGCTGCTAGCATCTTGCGTAAATGATAATGACCTTGTTTGAGACTTGTTATACTGTGAGCTGAAGATGAGAATGACAGCGAATGATGTTCCTCATTTAATCTGTTTCCTAAGCGATAGGACACGTCCTCATAAGAACGGACGGCAGGTTCTTCTAACCTCATAAAAGAGATGACACAGAAATAGACGGGCTACAGGTTTTGGTGACCTTGGTTTCCACTGGTCTCAGGTCACATGGCCGTTGCCGTGGTAATAATTCACACCAGCCAGATGGCATTTCCGTGGGCGCTCGTGGAAAGGACAGGCCAAAAGGTCCCCGCTAGTCTCTTTTAGGACAGACCTGACCAATAGGGAGCAGGCTAACAAGATCCCTGTGCAAACAGACTGTCCTCTTTTGTCCCGGAGTGTGCAGAGCATTGGTGACCAATATGAAAGCTGATGAAATATGCAGTTGGTACTTTCTTTTTTTATATTACAACACATAAATCAACTATAAGACTGTTTATTTTTGTATATTTGCATTCTAGCTTGTCTTTCCTGTCATTTGTTTTGTTTAAAAACTTTTCCTGTCCCAGTTTCATGTGCAGAGACTACACAACTGTTTGTATGCACACAAAATGCTTATCTAATGCATTTCAAATGTGCAGCTGCTGTTTATATATGACAATTTAAAATGTGCATCGATTGAAAGTGAGTTTCCTTCAAATGCGACATTAAAACAATTGTTTTTCAGGTAATTAGCTATTTACCAGTGCTATTTTAGTATAATGTATATACTATTATAGTTTTTGTCAATGTTTTGAATTAGTTATATATATATATATATATTTGTTTATTAATTTTTTTGTTATTTTCTTATTTAACCTAAATTAAAAAAATAGAAATATTGCCTTGGCAAAAAAAAAAAAAAAAGACTTTGCACATGCAATGCGTACTGTACTTCATTTCGTAATGCAACAAAGCTACCTACGTTTGCATTCATATATTTAAGTAGATTATTTAGGAAAGACATTTGTCGTTTGACTTCATGAAGAGCTCCTCTCTTTGTTTCTCATGCAATACAGATCATGTCATGACATGTTCAGTGGCAGATGTGTTTAGGAAACCTGTTTGGAAACCATTATTATGATGCACTTAAGCAGTTTTTACTACTGTTATTGGAGCAAACATTATATTTTTTGTAGTTTCTTTTCATCACTAGAAGTTTTACTCACCTTCTGAGAACCCCAGAAATGTGAAAAGGGTCCATTGTGGTGCAAAAAACACACTTCACCTTTGAGCCTTAGGCTGTAGTTTACCATCAGTCTTCTGGCTGTTGTTTGCAGTTTCTCAGGGACCATTTTTTGCATGACTCAGGTGTTTGCATGTCATCTTTACACCTCAAAACGTGACTGTAACATCGTCAAACAGTGCCATCGCTCCTCTGTGCGTGTGTGGCCTCTTTGTGCTGTAGTTTGCTCAGAGCTTTTCCCCAACCGGCTCCAATTGGCCGTGAAAAAGACTCATTTCAACTCCGTATTCATTCACGGTGGAGGGGGATCTGTGTTTATTGCTGTTATTGTTGCTGTCAAATGCGCTGGATCTGGAAACGGTTTAGAGATATTCTGCAAGGCGCTCGGATTTGCAGGGATAAAACGCTGTTGTTGAGAGGAAACCTCAGCAACGTTTACAAACCGGTAGCACAACAGAACTACAGACAGTTTATGCTGCGCTAATGCATGACAATCAAATATGATGCTTTAATAGATACTATACACAGGAATTAAATAATAGAATAAAATTACTTGTTCATAAACTGCTGTTTATTCCCATGAAAATGCATCAAACTCTTTAGAGTTAGTGATCGCTTTTGTTGGAAGATCTGCTAGAGTTTGTCTACAGGTTCAGGACTGATTTGTAAATGTGTTTGTTTGATTCTTTAGATGGGAGCTGGATTATTTGTGCTTCATAATAATGTGCAACGTTTAGCGCACAATTTGGAGTCCTGATGCATATTAATCTACAGCTAGGTGCATTAAACTCTTTAAAGTTAAAACTTTTTGTGACATTTTGCCCACAATTTAGAGTCTGAATGCATATTAATCCACAGTCAAATGCGTCAAACTCTTTAAAGTTACTCTTTGCCGTTGTTAGAAGATCCGCTAGTGTTTACAGGAGTAGTATTGTGTATGTGATTTGTGAATGTTTGATCTATACTTTAAATGAGAACCAGTATAATTGTGCTTTATAGTGATGTAATTGTTTAGCCATTTTTTGTGATATTTTGCTCACAGTTTGGAGTCCCAGTGTATATTAATCCACATTTAAGATGCATCAAACTCTTTTAAGTTATTCTTCGCCATTGTTAGAAGATCTGCTAGCAATATTGTTCATTCTAGACTGATTTGCAAGTGTTTGGTTCTTTAGATGAGAACCAGGTTATTTGTTTATCATAACAATTAAAGGAACATTGTAACACAGATTTTAAACATTTTATTTTTTTCCCTCACATTTTACTCACAGTTTTGGAGTCATGATGCATATTAATTCACCTTTAAGATGCAACAAACTCTTTAAAGTTACTCTTCACCATTGTTAGAAGATCTGCTAGTGTTTACAGAAGTAGTGTTGTGTGCGTTGTACTTTCAGGACTGATTTGTCAATGTTTGATTCATTCTTTAAATGGGAACCAACTCAATTGTGCTTCATGATGCAGTTGTTCAGCCGTTTTTGTGACATTTTTCTCACAGTTTGAAGTCCCAGTGCATATTAATCCACATTTAAGATGCATCAAACTCTTGAAAGTTACTCTTTGCCGTTGTTAGAAGATCTGCTAGCTACAATGTTAGTTCTAGAATGATTTGTGAATGTTTGATTGGTTCTTTAGATGAGAACCAGCTTATTTGTCCTTCTTAAAAATAAAAATAAAAAACAGATTTTAAACTTTTTTTTTTTTTTTTTTTTTGAAAAGTTTTGTTAGAAGATCTGCTAGTGTTTACAGAAGTAGTATTGTGTATGTTGTACGTTCAGGACTGTTTTGTGAATGTTTGATTTATTCTTTAAATGAGAACCAGCTCAACTGTGCTTCATAATGATGCACTTGTTTAGCCATTATTTTGTCATTTCGCTCACATTTTGGAGTCCCAGCACATATTAATTCACATTTAAGATGCATCAAACTCTTTAAAGTTGCTCTTTACCATTGTTGGAAGATCTGCTAGTGTTTACAGAAGTAGTGTTTTGTACGTTGTACATTCAGGTCTGATTTGAAAATGTTTTTTTTTTTTAATGAGATCCAGCTCAATTGTGCTTCATAATGATGCAGTTGTTCAGCCATTTTTGTGTCATTTTTCTTACGGTTTGAAGTCCCAGCACATATTAATCCACATTTGAGATGCACCAAACTGCAAAGTTACTCAACACCATTTTTAGAAGATCTGCTAAACTATGGGCTGATTTGTGAATGTTTCATTGGTTCTTTAGATGAGAACCAGTTTATTTGTCCTTCATAACAATCGAAGAAACAGTTGCTTATGTTTCCATCCAAAGTTGCGAATTTAACTTATGCACAAAATTGGAATGTCACGTAAAACATTTGCAAATAAATGAGAACCAATCTAATTTATTTGCAAATGTTTTACGTGACATTCCAATTCCAATTCCACTGGTTAGTCAAGTTATTCCATCCCACATGACATTTTTGATGCGCATGGAGGAATTTATTTGGTAAATGTTTTTCCTTCTAATTATTTGCGTTCAAAATTTTTCGCTCAAGTCAAAAACCTTATATAATAATTTATATATATTTTTTTATTTGGCGTTTCCATCACTAGTTTCTGATGTGATGCTTCAAAATGCACATAAAAACAGGGCGATGAAAACAACAATTGTCACACAGATTTTAAATTGTTTAAACTTTTTTTTTTTTGACAACGTATTGCTCACAGTTTGGAGTCTCAACACATTAATCCACTTTTAAGATGCATCAAACTCTTTAAAGTTACTCTTCACCATTGTTAAAAGATCTGCTAGTGTTTGTATACATTAAAAGTTCAAGACTGATTTGTGAACGATTGGTTCTTTAGATGAAAACCTGTTCATTTGTGCTTCATAACGCTATGGTAACGCATATTAATCCACATTAAGATGCATGAAACTCTTTGAAGTTTCTTTCTTTTTTTTTTTAAACAAGATCTACTAGTGCTTGGAGACTTTTGCGTACATTGTAAGTTCAGGACTGATTTGTGAATGTGTTTGTTTGGTTCACATTTTTTTAACACATTTTTAAATTGTTTAAACTTTTTTTGTGACATTTTGCTCACAGTTCGGTCTCCTGATGCATATTAATTACGAGGAACAGTGCTTGCGCATGTATGAGGCCATTAGGCATGTGAATCGGGAAATAATGAAATCGACTCGTATGTGTGCGTGTTTGCGCTGACCATCATTAGATTGTTTTGAAAAGCTAATCTGTGTCGAATTAGGCAATTATAAACTCATATTCACCACCGAGAGCTTCCGTCTGTGCTGAGAAACAAACATTTCCATAAGTGTGCACCCTAATGTCTCACCCTTCACACAAAAAAAGCTGCCTAGAACAATTTCTTATCCATCAGGCTGGCAGAATGGAAATTCCATCTCTCTCTGTGAACCTTCGTCGGAGGAAACAAAGAGGAGAGAAAAGCGTCGAGAAAAGGCTTTTACGGTGTCTGCAAATTGAGTTGTGAAGATCCCAGAGTCACGTTCCCCTCCCGCTCAGCCGACAACATTAGAGGAGAAGTGAAACTGACTCAAGATTTAAGCAGTTTAACCTTCCTCTGTAGAATTAGCGCTCGAGACTTCAAAGCGGATACTTCAGCACGCGGAGAGGAATGATAAACCGGTTTTTGCTCGGCGCCGGGCGCCTATTCACCGAGCGAGAGAGCCGGTCTGTCATAAAACAGCCTCTTAATCGCTGTGACCCTCCTAGGGCTCGATTTTCATACCTGTCCACACTTATTTTCCCCTATTCACCTCCACTGTTCCTGGATTAACCCTCCGTGCATTGCTTTGATAGCGCGGTGCACTTTTTTCCTACGTTGGTGGCTTATTTCTTTAACTACACAAAGCCAATGACTCGCTAGCACACTGTATGTTACACTGAGGTTATTGGCATTGGCCGGTCTGTTTGCTCTTTCACTAGCAGTAGTAAGACACTACCTAGCAACTACCCTCAATACCTTGGTAACCACATAGCAGTGCCTTGCCATTGACCCATAATAGGCTGAAGTCATGGCTGTGGACTTACTTTTGATTCAGTCAGATTCGTATGATTCAGTGAACATACTCAACAAATGGTTCACTGATTCTTTTGAGAATCAAAGGATTTGAAAAAAAACTCTCAAATTTCTGTGCAACTTTACATTTCAGGTTTTTTGTAGTAAAATTATCTGATTATTCCTGTTTATTGAAGGTTATTTGTTTGATTATAAGTTGTCATATTCTGTTGTTTATTGTTCCAAACATTAAAAAAAGGTTAAAAAAAATGTAATACAGAACATATATTATTGTTCATAATATTCTCAATGTTGTTGAACATTGAAATTAAACTTCAGGATACTTTGCAAATTGGTTTAGCTGAATCGTTAAAAAGAATCAGTTGAGTCTATTCAAAGAATCGATTCAGTTATTCTTTTGAGAACTGAAGGAAAAAATCTTTCACTTGAGGTTTTTACATTTTACATTTTGTAGTAGTTTATTTGTTGATTTTTTTTTTTTTTTTTTTTTTTTTTTTTGTGATCTGGGTTATAGGTTATGCTATACTTTGTTGTTTGTTGTTTCAAGCATTACAAAATATTGTTAACATAATATTTCCAATAATGTTGTAATTGCTAACAATATTTTTAAATCCATAAAATTTACATTTTTCATTTTCTAGTAAAATTTTTGATTATTCTTGTTTATTTGAGTTTTTCCATTTAGATTATAGATTGTCATGTTTTGTTGTTTTGTTGTTCCAAATGTTAAAAGGTTAGAAAACCTTAGAAAGTCTTTTCGGAGAATCGATTCACTGATTCTTTTGAGAACTGAAGGAAAACATCTTTTTACATTACTATGTGATGTTTTTACATTTCACTTTTTGTAGTAAAAATGACAAATCATTCCTGTTTATTTTATCATTTTTTTTCTTTTTTGTGATCTAGGTTATAGTTCATGTTATATTTTGTTGTTTATTGTTCCAAGCATTACAAAATATTGTTAACATAATATTTTCAACAATGTTGTAGTTGCTAACAATATTTGCAAATCTATAACCCAAACTTCTTTTGCAAATAAGTTCAACAAAATCATTATAATTAATCAGCTGAACTTGTGCAAAGATCTGATTCACTGATTCTTTTGAGCCCTGATTTACTGATTCTTTTTGAGACTGATCAGCTGAACCTGATTCACTAACTCTTTTGAGACTTGGAACCAAAAGAATCTCTCATTCCTGTGTGACATTTTAATTTTTGTGGTAAAATTTAAATTTTTCATTTTCTAAGAAAATTTGTGATTATTCTTGTTTATCTGTGTTTTTTTTTCTCCCCATTTAGATTATTGGTTAAGTCATATTTTGTTGTTTTATTGTTCCAAATGTTAGAAAAATGTTAGAAAACATAATATAGAAAATATATTATTGATTGTAATATTGTTGAACATTAAGATTAAACTTAAGTATGTTTTGTAGATTGGTTCAGCTGCGTTATTAAAAAGAATCAGTTGAGTCTATTCAGAGAATCGATTCACTGATTCTTTTGAGAACTGAAGGAAAACGTCTTTTTACATTACTACGTGACGTTTTTACATTTCACTTTTTGTAGTAAAAATGACAAATTATTACTGTTTATTTTTATTTATTTTTTTTGTGATCTAGGTTATATTTCATTATATTTTGTTTATTGTTCCAAGCATTACAAAATATTGTTAACAATATTTTCAATAATGATGTAGTTGCTAACAATAATTGCAAATCCATAACAATATATTAAACTACTTTTGCAAATAAGTTCAACAAAATCATTAAAATTTAATCAGCTGAACCTGTTCAAAGACTGATTCTGTTGAGCCCTGATTCACTGATTCTATTCAATACTGATCGGCTGAACCTGATTCACTGATTCTTTTGAGATTTGGAACCAAATGAACCACTGAGACTCCTGTGTAACATTTACATTTTTTTCATTTTCTAGTAAAATTTGTAATTATTCTTTGAAGTTTGTTTTTTTTCTATTTACGTTATAGGTTATGTCATATTTAGTTGATTTATGGTTCAAAACAATAAAAAAAACATAATATTGTTCATAAGTCTTAAAGGAGAAGTCCACTTCCAAAACAAAGATTCACATATAGTGTACTAACCCCTTTGTCATCCAAGATGTTCATGTCTTTCTTTCTTCATTCGTAAAGAAATTATGTTTTTCAAGAACATCATCCATTATCAGTCCATTATATGGAGCAAAATGCAGTAATGTTTTCCTCAAAAAACATAATTTCCTTACGACTGAAGAAAGAAAGACATGAACATCTTGGATGACAAGGGGATGAGTACATTATATGTGAATCTTTGTTTTGGAAGTGGACTTCTCCTTTAATGATGTTCATAGTCTTATGTCAATGTTCATAATTTTGTTAAGATAACTTGAAAGCCCCTCACCTTACTAAACTTCAGCATGTTTTGCAAATCAGTTGAACTTAATCATTAAAAAGAAGTTCAGCAAAACGATCCGTTTGCGAATTGACTAGAATCACTAGAAGCTGCATGAATTAGTCATAAGCGCCACACGTAAGGAGATTTGCATTGACAGATCACACCGCTGACCCTCACGTGTGTGTTTGAGGTGCCACACACGCACACATACACACGGAGCTAAACCATGACAGACACTTCCTGTTTAAGCCGGTTCCTCCTCTAAATCCTTAACGACGTCCCAAAAGCACAGATCCTCAATTTTTTCCCCATCGATCCACACTGGAGTCTGATAGTTCGTCATGGCAATGAATCTCTGCATTTTCATATTAATACCCGGCGCGCTCACACTCTCGGGGACGGCGATGGTCTCGGCACTTCAGTAAATAATGAGGTTTTAACAAAACTTCGGGGAGACATTAGTCTACCGCACCGGCGAGGTAAAGGCCCGGCTCTCGACGTCCGCCTAAACCCGATAGCGGCCCCATAAACCAGATCGTGAAGGAAAGAGAGCAGGAGAGAGAGCTAATGGCTCATCTGTTGGAGTATATAGCTGTGTCTTCTCCCCGCTGGCAGCCGAAGCCGAGCGGGTGAGGCCATATTGAGCTGTGTACCTGTACGGCGGTCCTCTTTATTTGTTTTGACTGTCTGATGGCAGATGTATTGAGCACCGGCCTTTCTTGTTCATTTTACAGAGGCCTTATTGAATCCCCTCCATTCTTCTTCTCCTGCTCTCTCTGTGCCTCTTTTATATCAGCCAGTTCTTCAGTCACCATAATTCAGCTCTCTATTGTCCATTCTGCCCTTCAGGGATAAAGGAGACCCCATGATTGTGTATGTGTGCGTCTGCGTGTTTGTGTGCGAGTGGCTGCACGTGTAATGTGGTTTTCATCTTTCCCGCCCAGTGAAGTAGCACTAAAAATCACTGTATCATGCAAACACAATATAGCTCACAAGAGCGTCAATCAGCTATAAAAATGACTAGTGTTTGGTAAGAAAATCGTAATCATTGCACAGAAAAAAGATTTACTTTGAAGCATTTTTTACTCAGAAATTTCTTGCAAATAAACTGCAAGTTACACAAAATGCATTAAATTGATCAAAAGTGACATTAAAGACAGGAGCAGGAAAGCAGCATATTAGAATGATTTCTGAAGGATCACGTGACACTAAAGCCTGGAGTAATGATGCTGAAAATTCAGCTTTAATCACAGGAATAAATTACATTTTAAAATATATTCAAATAGAAAGCAGTTATTTTAAATTGAAAAAATATTTCACAATTTTCATGATTTTACTGTAGTTTTAATTAAATAGATGTGGCCTTGGTGAGCAGAAGAGTCTTCTCTCATAAACATTTTCAAATCCCAAACCCTTAAGTTATATCAAAGCACAGTGGCATTGTTTTTGTTTAAAGCTCGTATTATATAAACAAAATCACATTTCTTGCGTGTTTGGTGGCATGTAGCGTGCATTAAATTTGCATGTAATGCATGCGCTTCCCTGCTAAGCAAATCGAAATGCAGTTTATCCGTAGTCTGTCGCCTTTTTTGAATTGTCATTTCTAGTGTTTACATAACGGCTTCAGAGAGAAACAGAGAAAATCAGCTCTGACTGGAACCAGTGGGACGCCTCGACACGCCAAAGGGCAGTTTAGATACAGCCACACAGGGCCACACGCAGATGAAACGCTCTTAGAGATCCTTGCTTTCTTTTTTGCATCTCTTTTTAATTAGTCATACTGCTTCAAATCGTGTATGAATGCAAGTTTAACCGTTTGCTAGTGTGTTTGGTGAAGCGTATTGCAAGAAACAGGAAGTTGATATGGATTACAAATGTGATCTTTGATGATACTGACATTATTACGTGCGCTTTTCCAATGCAATTTGGATTTGGGAAGTTATCCGGAGTCGCCCAGGAGCTCTTTGACGGATGATGGAATCGTTTTTCATCCCGGGATGATTTTGATCAGTGCGCCGGCGAATAGATTGTGCTCGATGACACCGTGATCATCTCCGCCGGTTTATTAAGCAGCTCCAGGCGTTTGTTCCTCATTTTTTCGAGTCTGGAAGTGCTTCCTGAACTCTTTAATATGAATTAACGGCAGGGTCGTGCTTTTCGTATGACAGCGGTGGTCTTTCTTGGAGTTTTTGGGGCGTTTTTGACTGTAGTAATTAAAAAAAAATAAAGACGGGAAGAACAAAGCGTCGAATTGAATCGTTCCCGTTCAATTCCCCTTGTTAGTAGCTTACCGCATTTCCCCCCTCTCTCGCTCTCTCCAGATGAATTTTATGTTTTTTTTTCTCGCTTTCTCTCCGCGGTTTTCCCCAGACAGGTTCCACAGTGTTTTAGAGGGGATGGATTTAATTGCTCTGTGGGGATTGGTTGGCGGTGCTGGGCCCGGCTGTTTAATTAGTGTACCCTGCCGGGATTGGTTTAATGCTTCGTGATCTTGAAATTGTCTGATTGTTCAGCCCTCTAGGGACCCCCTCTCTTTCTCTTCTTCCTCTTCTCTCTCTCTCCGTTCATTCTCCATCTCCGTGCCCCTATCGAGAGCAGCAGGTTTTGCTAAACGCCGCTGCAGGCCTTGCTGGAGAGAGGGCAGGATCCGGCCGTTTCCCTCGGGCCGCGCCGACAGGATGTAAATGTGAGATGAGGGTCATCGTGACGGGGTCTTGCTCTCCAGCCGCTGCTCTGATCTGTTCGGCCACTTGTCCTGAAACACATGGGATGGTAATGGTCTCTGTGCTTGTGCTGTAGGTATTCCTACTTGTCTGCAGTAGCCAGGCCAATAATGTTGTATTGGCCTTTGTAGTTAAGTCACGTGATCTTCACGGTAATCGCAGTGTCTGGTAATCGCAGCATTGTCGCTGCATATTTGCAGAAAAATGAAACTTAATCTCAATCGCCAGTGGTATCTCATGGAAAATAAATGACTTGAAGTTGCTTTCACACTTTCAGTGTGAATGTCCCTTATGGATTGTTATTGTTAACTAATGCTATTGTTAACTAAAATTGTTAAATAAACCTGAAATAAACCTATATATATATATATATATATATATATATAATAAAATGGTAACAGAAACAAATCGGACATAAAATAAAATCTAGATGTTAAATGGAAAAACTGAAAATTAGATGCTGCGTTGGTAACTAATTGAAATAAAATAAGTTTAAGTTAAAGCATAAAAATGACTAAAATTATTTCTACTTTCTACTATTTTTTTTCAAAATATCAGAAATGAAAATCAGACATTTTGTCTTGGCAACTAACTGAAAAAAAGGAGTTGAGTAACTGTAATAAAATTAATAAAACTAATACTAAAATTAAAAAACAAAGATAAACAGAAATATTTAAAGATCTAAAAGAAAATAATTTTAAAAAAGACAAATAGTAACTAAAATCTAAAATAAAATAAAGATATTAGATGGGAAAAATTTAAATAAAAATTAAAAATGTTCCCTTGGCAACTAACTAGAAGAAAATAATTTTATTCTGAAGTACAAAAATGACTAAAATTCAAGCTAAAATAAAGCTAGAAAAAATACAAATGTTGCCTTAACATCTAAAATAAAAGCCTTAAAAAGTAGGCAACTAACTGACATAAAATGTGTTTGAATTGAAGTACTGAATATAAAAGTAAAACTTAAAAAATAAGTTAGTAATTAAAGTTGAACTACTAAAATGACTAAAACTAGCACTAAAATGACAAAAAAAACTGAGACTAAAGCTAAAAAAGAATAAAGCTAAATAGATAAAATAAAATAATAAAATTGACAAATGCGCATAATAAAATGACTAAAACTAAAATGAAAACTGATGATATTTGAATAAATCCTAATTGAAACTATAAACAAATAGTATATTTGTGTTTGAATAGACCTAAAACTGTAAGAGATTGTGAACTGTTTGAAACTGTATCTCACAATGCAATGCATTTAACTTGACCTTTCAAGTCCACTGTGATGAACGAACCAGAAACAACATATTTGTTGTGATTTTACCATAATCTTGACAGAATATTAAGGCATTTTTACACAAAATTGAATTAAAAATGCAAAAGTATTTCTGAATCAAGCACTCAGCTTTGAGACCACGTGTCAACAATGTGGCGTACGACTGCGTGGAGCGTTAGCGTTGCATACTGTTTCACACACTGAGTCTCATTCATCAAACACAAGCCAAGTGAATGAATGGAAATTGTTTGCAAAACCTCAAAGGGCTAGTTCACGCAAAAATTAAAGTCTGTTATGATTTTGAACCCCATTAACGTGATCAAAAACCTCCAAAATATCTTTTGTTTTCAACAAAGCGAGTTCTACAGGTTTAGACTGACATGAGAGTGAGTGAACTGCACAGTTTGTATTTTCTAAACGGTCGCGCTCGATTGCATGCAACAGTTTTTGTAATCACGAATAAGGTCCAGTATTATATCTTTGCTCTCTCCCAGTTTCTTTAGCTGTTAGTCTTTGCCATTGCTGCTGCTCTTTTGTCAGGTTTGGTTGGCTGTGAAGCAGGGCTTTTAGTCGCAGACACAAAATATCACAGGTGCTGAGCTTGATTCTTGTAGCGTGCGCTTGGCTAAAGAACGTAAGTGTAGTTTTGTTGATGCGTCGCAGAATTGTTCACATTATCTGCGGGTTTCAGTGCATCTAATGTGATACCTGCGCAGGTTTGGTTATTGTGCAGAGATGACCGATGTTAGTGCAACAGAGGACTGTACCACACAAAATGCCTTTGTAAAATAAGAAAATCAATGAGGAGAAAATCAATTTGGTGAAAATACAATTTGCCTTCCAAAAGCATGACTGGATGAATGTGTTGGCGAAGCTAAAGCCTGCTGCTAACTCAATCATCTTACACTGAGCGCAAACATTTTAATGGTTTGTTTTGAAATTTTTCTAGATCTTTCTCTCAAAAGGGAACGCTTTTTGTGCCGGTGGCTCCGGAGTTTCGCTGTTTATGTATCGACAGGTTATTTTCCATAGAATATAAGCTATTATTTTGGCTTGACGGCAGCTTCTATATGTGGGAAATCTGTGGCGCTATAAATCAATGTCATTTCAGTTGAAGCGTTCACAGTTCTTGGAGCAGTCTGTAAATACAGGAGCGCTCTGTATGGTTTCCACCGGCACTGAGCCGGAAATGATCAAAGCGCCATATGAAGCATCTTTAGTTGAGATGGACTTCTGACCTGTGCATTAATCCCAGAATGCTCTTCTGGGGAGCCGCTTCACAGCTGTTTCTCCCTTTTGAAATACCGTCTGCTGATTATTATATTCAACAATCCCGGTGTACAATAACTGCTGGAGTGATGTCTGTCCTCCGTAGGGTTTAGATTAAAATCACCTTTTGCAACTCGTTTTTTCAATCTGACCCCATTCCACACATTTCCATGGCTCTGGGCTGGAAAATTGTTTTTGCAATGGCCTCTTAAACCTGCTGGTCTTGAACCGCTAACGTCGGTGGCTGGGGTAACGTCTTCACCATGGAAATTTTCCAAACCAACAACACTAGTACCATTACAATCTGTCTACGCTGACGCATTTTCAAGCCACTTTATTTTCCCCATGCGTCTTAAAAGAAAAAAAAAGTTGATTGGTTATTTATTTAAAGTATCTTTTTAATATAAATTCATATAAATTTTATTAAATATAATTTTATTTACGTATACTGTATGTGAATTACTAACTTTTGATTGCTTCGATATTTAAATAATTTTAGTTTGACATTTTTAGTGACTGTGCTTTTGTGTTTTTCATTGTAATTGTAAAGTTTTAGTAATTTTAGGTGCTTATTTATTTATTTATTTATTTATTTATTTTAAAAAAGTGTTTTTAAAAGTTTTAATTTTCATTGTAATTTTACAGTTTTAGTAATTTTATTAAGTGCAAATTTATTTATTTATTTATTTATTTATTTATTTATTTATTTTAATTATAGTGTTTCAGCTTTTTAAATTTAATTAGTTACCAAAAGAACGTTTCTGATCTAATTTATATTTACATTTTTCATTTTTATTTTATTTGCATACTATATGTGAATTTATTACTAACTTTTATTTTATTTTACATTTTTAGTGCTTTTGTGGTTTTCATTGTAATTTTTTAAAGTTTTAGTAATTTTATGTGCGCATTTATTTGTTCATTTATTTATTTAAAAATGTTTCAGTAAGTTTTAAATTTCATTGTAATTTTACAGTTTTAATCATTTTATTAAGTGCATATTTATTTATTTGTTTATTTGTTTATTTATTTATTTTAATTGCGGTGTTTCAGCTTTTTTAAATTTAATTAGTTACATTTCTAATGATCTAATTTATATTTACATTTTTCGTGTTCATTTTATTTGCGTACTATATGTGAATTCATTACTAACTTTTTATTTATAATTTACATTTTTAATGACTGTGCTTTTGTGATTTTCATTGTAATTTTAGTTTTAGTAATTTTATGTGTGTTTATTTGTTCATTTATTTATTTAAAAATGTTTCAGTAAGTTTTACATTTCATTGTAATTTAAAAGTTTTAGTAATTTTATGATGTGAATATTTATTTATTTATTTATTTATTTTAATTGCAGTGTTTCAGCTTTGTAAATGTAATAAGTTGCCAAAAGAACATTTTCTGAATCAATTACTTTTATTTGATCATTTTTAATCTTTAAATAATTTTAATATTAAAGTTTTAGTAATTTTTTGCGTTTATTTATTTATTTATTTTAATTGCAGTGTTTTAGCTTTTTAAATTTAATTAGTTGCCAAAAGATTTTATTTATTTACATACTATGTGTGAGTTAATTGCTAACTTTTATTTGACTACTTTTATATTAAATCATTTTAATATTAAAATTGTAGTAATTTTATGCACATTTATTTATTTATTTTAATTGGAGTGTTTATGTAATTAGTTGTAATTAGTATTTTTATTAACCTACTATTTTCATGCTGGGACATGTTTGTGTGTTATTTATTTTTTATTTAATAAATAAAATAAAAATAATAATAATGTGAGCACTTTTTATTTTGTTTACATATACTGTATTTAAATTGATTAACTGAATTAAATTTTATTTTTTTATTTAAACTATTTTTAATACAGCCAGGCACGTTTAAATTAGTTTTCTTTTTTTGATTAAAAATAAAATGTCCTTTGGTCAAATATATTCTAAAAATTAGGAAAAAGCTCATAAACAAAGACTGTAATGCACCTAATTTCTCTGAACATTATGTAGCACTATTGTTCAGCCGTGTTTTATGCACTAGTATGCGTACGTGTAGTTTGTAGGTAGAGCAGCACGGGCTGATGAGGGGTAATTTACTGCGGTGAATTGTGTTAATGGCTAAAATGAGTAGTTGTAGCTGTTGTGAGATTGGTGTGTTCTCAGCTGGAGTGTGTGAATATGAGAGCGGTTCCTCCCCAGTGGTGCTTTCAAATGAACGACACCAGCTCAAATTAGACTTTTGCTTGCTCAGCTGCACCTGCTAGAAGGACACGGGCAAAGCAATCAAAGTGAGCGAAAAAATCTGATGTTATGTAATGTTGTGTGTCCCCTCTCTGTGTGTTTTTTTTTTTTTCTGTGTGTTGTTACATGGCCGCTGGGATTGCCCTCTACGCTGCTGTTTGAGTTATGTGCGCACTCACCTTGATGGAGGGAGACTGTAGCGTTTGTAAAGGGCGACTCCAGACGGGACGACTGCCCTTGAGTTTAGCTCAGTCACTGCCGGGACGGTTGACCTCCGCCGTCGTGACACCACACATCAGACGCACATTAAGCCTTTTGTCTCTCTGAATGTACACACAGAGTAGGTTGTTGTGGGTTTCAGTTTGTGTGGGTTTGTTTTTGGCATTCAAATGAAATTCAGGCATTCAGTGATTCAGTATGCATAATTTTTCCAGTTCAAAGATTTTTTTAACTCTTTGATCAGATTAATAATTGCTGGAATACATTTTGGAGAAACACAGTTAAAAGCTAAGACAATAAGCATTTTAGCATATGCTAAAACTGCTGCTTCAAGATCTCCTCATATATTGTTTAAGTCGCCTATTTGCATGTTACTTCTCAGTACATTACTGTGGTTGTTACTAGCTACTGTGGTAAGAAGCATAATGCTAAGTGTTTTACCTGTTGGTGCTGAGTAGCTCCACCCACACTGAATTCTCATTGGTCCAAAATCATGTAAACAGTTTCAAATAACTGTACATCAAACCTCACGTGTTCGGATTGGCTTTGATCGTCTCTTTCAGTTTGCTTTAGTTCCAATGTTATTCTGTTATATTCAATTATTATATCCTGTTATTTGTTAATATTTTGATTTTTTTTTTTTTTTATGTTTTCCATTTTAATTTTAGTTAAAGTTAAGTTTTGAATTTTATATGCTTTTGTAATTTTATGTATTATTTATTTCAGTTTTAGTATTTTATTACTTAAACTTTACATTTTAATTAGCAAAATTTATTTTTTAATCTGTTATTTATCTGTTTTATATAATAATAATGATGATGATGATGATGATGATGATTTATTATTATTATTATTATTATTATTATTATTATTATTATTATTATTATTATTATGAAATAATAATTATTAATAATAATTATAACACTAGTTTTGGGGATGGTGTATTTTATTTATTTATTCATCTGAATAATCTATTTTATTTAATTTATTTGATATAATAACAGCATCAATAACAACAACAACAACAATAATAATAATAATACTAAGAGGGTATGTGTGTATTTTATTTATTAATTTAAATATTTTAAAAAATGTATTTAGTATAATAACAGCAACAACAAAAAAACAACAACAACAACATAATAATGCTTGTTTTGGGGTATGTGTGTACTTTTATTTATTTATTTATTTATTTAAAACAACAACAACAATAATAATAATAATAGCACTTATTTGGGAGTGTGTAGTTTATTTATTTAAATCTATTTTGTTTAATTTATTTAATATAATATAATAACAGCAACAATAATAAGAAGAATAATTTGAGTGCTTGTTTGTATATTTGTTTATTTAAATGATCTATTCTTATTTATTTTATTTTTTATTTACACTGACTGTATGCAAATTAATTATTATTATTATTATTACTGTGTGCAATTTAATTATTCATTTCAGCTTATACCATTAAATTATTTTTTATTTATTTTTAAATTTTCATTGGAAAATCAAATATGTTCTAAAAATTAGGAAATGGCTCATAAATGAAGACTGTTTTATACTTTATTTTAAGGCAACATGTTTAATTTTCATTTAAATTTTTCATCTATAATTTATTAATATACATTTTTGTTTTATTTCAGCTTTCAGCTTCAGTTAACAAAAAATGGTTCTTAACAACTTTCTTGTAGTTTTAGTTAAGATTAACAACACTCAAGTTTGCACGTTAAAATGTCAGTGGAATAGTCATAGTTGTGCTTATTGTAGTTTGAGTCTGGCTGTTCAACTAGTTAGTGTAGATGCATATGTTAGTACTCCATTGAAGGTTGAGAGGTTCATTCTCAAGGCTGATGTTTGACTACATGAGCACTTAAATCACAACACATAATGCATTATAAAAGATCATAAATGGTGGATGACTATTTGTTGACATTTCATACAGTACTTTTGCATCATGTGTGGCCTTTGAAATGTTATTCACAACACATTTAGCTCTCATAATGATTTCAGTGGGAAGCGGTGTAGGGAGGGGCCTGATTTTATCCGTTGTGAAACATGTTAGTCTGTGATATTATCGGTTAATTGGAAGCCCACTGCTGAGATGATAGGAAAACCTTACGCAATGCTTTCACAATCTTACTACTAGCCACAATTGCACACTTGAGGTTTGGTCAACGGGATCACCAAGGAGATGGTCTCATGACGACAAAATTGTTGCCAACCGCCGACACCCCCTCCCACCCTCCCTCCCTCCCGCTCTTTCCTGGAAGAATGATTACTAAACAGGTTGGGCTGGTGCTGATGGTGCAGTAATTGTGTGTGTAATGATAGCAGGTCGAGTATTGAGTGGCGTACGGCGAGGGTCTAATCACAGGATGTTGTGTGGGAGAGGCTTTTGGACTCTTCGGGGGTTTAACAGATTAGAAGCGGGTTTATGAATTCTGAGCAGATATCGTGAACTTCGAGTATGTGGAGACCCAGAAATTGTTGTGGTAGATGAACGAGGTTCAACAGGAGAAAGATTGATACGGGTTTTACTGTGGAGTAAGTTTGTTCGGTAGATAGATGAACTGGATAGACATGGACGCTACGTATAAGTCAAGGATAACATGCCTCCAAAATGGGAATTACAAGGAGTGAACTTCAAATGACATCATCAGTATTTGCATGAGCTGAAGTATAATTTCCGTGGCTGAATCTTAAAAAATGTGCCAAAGCTATATAAACATAACGAACAAACAAATAAATAAATAAAATAAAATTTAACATTTAAGTCAAGGATAACATG
Source organism: Labeo calbasu (assembly GCA_019740295.1). Lineage (NCBI taxonomy): Eukaryota > Metazoa > Chordata > Actinopteri > Cypriniformes > Cyprinidae > Labeo > Labeo calbasu. Next base: position 18,286 of record JAHKKF010534797.1, read on the forward strand.
CCTCCAAAATGGGAATTACAAGGAGTGAATTTCAAATGACATCACCAGTGTTGATGTCATAACCAAAGCTATAATAAATAAATAAATGTATTAAAAAATATATTAAATAAAATAAAAAAATACAAAAAAATTAAAAAAAAAAAAAATAATAATAATTAAATAAATAA
>JAHKKF010534798.1:0-15657 GCA_019740295.1 Labeo calbasu
TCTGATAATTTAGCGAGTTGTTAACTGGTGTCTCGTTCTGATTAATTAAGTAAATTGCTGACTGGAGACTCGCTCTGATTATTTAGTAAGTTGTTGACTCGAGACTCGATCTGATTAATTTAAAGAGTTGTTAACTGGACATGACGGTGAGTAGGCTAAATGATGACAGAATATTCTTATTTGGGTCAACCATCCCTCAATTCTTGGGTTCAACATTCGTATTCAAAATCTAGAGAATAATAGAGTTGGTCCATTACATAATATATGAAGAGAACGAGCAGTGGGACATTGAAATTTTATTTCTGAAAGCAATGTCTAGTACCACAGTTCCATATCTTTCAATCTATCAACCCCTCATTCCTCATTAAATCCTACTTGTAAATGTTTGAGTAGTGTGAAGGGGCTCTCCGCTGGGCGATAGAGCTTGTTCTCTCATAGATTTTGGCCTGCTCGAATCACAAAAGTCTCCCTGTGAAACTCCCACCAGCGTTTGTGTCTCCCTTTCTCAATATATCCTCTGCTCTATCACTCTCTTACACACACAAATGCACGTTCCTCATGGCTGACTCCATCATTATTCTGTGGAAGGGGCCATATTAAAGATGCATCTCCACGCTCGAGACTCAAAGGGAGCGATCTGACCCCGGCAATAGCTGCTGAATTATGGAGACCACCAATGAAGGTGTTTGCCTTTGATCTGATTCAGACTGTCTCGCACACGTTTTTTTCTGTGCTTTCCTCTCAGGTAGGACTGACAGATGTATGTAAGTCGCTCTTCAAAGTGCAGTGATGAAACAACGACATAATTGTATGATATTATGATAATTTCATATCACGTCGCGGCACTATCCCCACCACTTTGTAGTGATTTAAAGTGATTGCCATGATCGTCACACTTCACCTTCTCATTTTACACCATTTTGAGTGACAGAGGTTGAGATGGGTCTTATCTGTGTATATTTAATGGTCGCAGAAGCGAATGCGAGTTTCAAAATGGGTGTCATTTGTCACATATTAATAATATAGTGAGGTTGTGTGATAGGTTGGCTCGAGTAACCTCTCTTTCTTTCCTTATAATCTTTCCACCCGATTTCCGCTTTTTATCTCTGACGATTTTACGGCCCAGTTTAAAATGACACATCATGCTAAGCAATAATGACCCGTATTTTAGCTTTTTGGCCGTTTAGGGAAATTGCTCCTATCCTGTTTGATTCCCAGCTGCGTCACTGTTGCAGGGTCAGATGCAGTGTGTGTGTGTATGTGTGTGTGAATTTCGAAAAGAAAATGAGATGGATATTCTTGACAGTAATCAGCTTAAATGGAGAAAAACACAGTAATTTTACAGTCTCACACAGTGCTCAGACTTGCAAAATGTAAAATATTTTTATATGAAAGTTTATTCTGACAACGGCTGTCAGAAAAGAGTAAAAATTTACGTATAGCGTACGTACATAACCTAAATAAGAGATTCATTTACAATAAACACTCTACAGTAACTTCTTTAACACGTACACGTGAGTTGTTTTTCGACATAAACAGTTCAGTGATTCGTTTCAATTCAGCTGGAGAATCACTCCGATTGAATTGTCGAGTTGTTGATTCGAGAACAGCTGCGATCGGATGAGCCCGATACAATTCACGAAATAATCATTTAGTGCAATTTGTAAAGTTTAGGGCTGTCAAACGATTAATCACGATTAATCGCGTACAAAATAAAAGTTTGAGTTTGCCTAATATACGTGTGTGTACTGTGTGTAATTATTAAGTATATATAAATACATTCATGTATATATTTGAGAAATATTTACAAGTATTTTGTACATAAATAACATATTTCTCTTAAATATATACATCAAACTCAAGCTTTTATTTTGTACGCGATTAATCACGATTAATCGTTTGACAGCCCCATTTTCAACATATTTCAAAGAATCCAGTTGAAAGTCATTTTAATTAGCTCAAAAGAAAAAAATGTTTATGAATCAGACATGGATTTTGATTCTTGGCGGGGGCTTTATTTCGAAATAATGATGAACAACTTTTTTAATTAAATGTAGCATTATTTTAATGTCTAAGACATTATTTTTATATTGCTATTATGTCGTTTTATAGTGAAAATATCTCAACTAAACTTTTACTTTAGAAAGAAAATTGCTTAATATAATGTTTATGGCTTTTTTCAGAGATTATATCTTGTACATTGTTCAATTTTCAAGATATTCATATTTTTCTAAGCTCAACTGTCATTTTTTTAAAGGATATTGCTCATATTTATTTTCAGACTTTGCTTTGACAAAATCTTAACTAATTTAACTTAAGAGAATTGCTCAATATAATGTTAATGCTATGTATATTTGTTATATGTTAATTTAAGATTATATTGTTTTTTTTCTAAGCTTATTGTCAATTTTCCTTGTGAAAGGATAATAAAGTATTTTAGAATTTATTTTATTTTGTTTTATAGAGACAATATCCAAATTTACTTTAGGAAGTTGATTATTGTATTATTAATCTAATCTTTATAACTTGTTTTCAGAGATTATGTCTTGTGTTGTGAAATTTCCAATATATTCATATTTCTTAAAACTCATTGTATTTTTTTTTCTTTTTTTAAAGGGAGAGTTTTACCCGAAAATGAAAGATTATGTCATTAAACACTCACCCTCATGTTGTTCATCTTCAGAACACAAATTAGGATCATTGTGATTAAATCCGAGAGCTTAATGTTGTTGTTTTTGTTGTTTTTTCACACAAACGGTTGAACCACTGATGTCACATGGACTATTTAATCGATGTCTTTACTACCTTTCTGGACCTTGAACATGTTAGTTGCTTTGCTGTCTCGAATTATATCAAAAATATTTTAATTTATGTTGTGAAGATGAATGAAGGTCTTACAGGTTTGAAATGACATGAGGGTGAGTAATTAATGATCCTTTAATGTTCCTTTAAGCATTAATCTAAACATGTATTAGATTTATGCTTATTTTTATGTTTGGAAAACCATGCACCACTGAATCACTAGTAATTTGGTAATCAGGCTCAGTTTACTTTTAACTAATGTTGGCTTTAATGCATCCAATTGATAGAAGAGGGACAGAGATGACGACAGACAGGTGACAGACAGTTTTAGCCACTTCTATCTGTGTCTTCTAATAGGTTGTCGTGGGACTACTTGATGACAGTTGCGAGTTGAAGGTGACCACAGCAGCAGAAGCGTACAGTCACTGCCACCGCGGACCTAATTAGAACCTTCTACTGACCTCCGGTGAGAGCGGACGCGAGATGCCACACTCCTCGACCAACAAGACAGACACGTCCTGAGACGTTTCCCCATGTCCGCACTCTCAGATACAAATGAAGCCGCCTTCTTGTTATGGTGAGCATGTGTGTACATGATCGTGTATGTGTTGTCTCCAAGGTACTGAGATCAAATGGCCTTTCCATGCTGCTGTCAGTGGCACAGTGTGTGCTGTGAGTTTTCTTTAAATAACAAGAGGAAGTAACCACTCGAGGATATACTGTCAACCACAGGGGAGGCTCTGGGTGAGAGGTGAACACATTGAGTGTGTGAATGTGTGTTTGATTCAAGTAAACAACACATTGGAAGGTTTCTCCCAAGGACAGGGAGTTCAAATTAAAAATGGTTTGTTAATTAAACAACACACCATCAGGGGTTCCTAATACCTATTTGTGACCCTGGACAACAAAACCAGTCGTAAGTAGCATGGGTATATTTGTAGACAAAATACATTGTATGGGTCAAAATTATCGATTTTTTTTTTTTTTTTTGCCAAACATCATTAAGATATGAAATATAGATCATGTACCATAAAGATATTTTGTAAATGTCTTACTGTAAATATATTAAAACTTAATGTTTGGTAGGTAATATGCATTTCTAAGAACTTAATTTGGACAAGATTTTCTCAATATTTAGATTTTTTTGCACCCTTTTTTTGTATCTCGGTCAAATGTTGTCCTATCCTAACAAACCATACATCTATGGAAAGCTTATTTGTTCAGCTTTCAGATGACACATACATTTTAGTTTTTAAAAAATTGCTCTTATGACTGGTTTTGTGGTCGAGGGTCACATACTGTATTTGTGAGGAGTATGTACACTTATTTTTTATTTTTTTTAATTAGTATCATTTAAAAGTAAATATATTATTCTTTCTGAAAGCCTCTTATGCTGCAAAGCTGCATTTATTTGATCAAACATACAGTAAAAACATAAAGAGGGAACTAGCTAAAATTTAGAATATGATGTTACTTTGCAGCTATTTTAGCTTATTTTAAAGGGATAGTTCACTCAAAAATGAACCCTTGGTTTTTAATACTGTGTATGGGTACCTGGATGATCTACGACTGTTTCTTTTGTTTTATGATGGTTGTTCATGAGTCCCTTGTTTGTTCTGAACAGTTAAACTGAGCACTGTTCTTCAGAAAAATCCTCCAGATCCTGCAGATTTCCTTCAGTTTTCCAGCATTTGTTGCACATTTGAACCCTATCCAGCAGTGACTGTATGATTTTAAAAATTCACTGATGCTCCAGAAGGATTTATGCAGAACAATGCATAAATTGTACTTAATTTGTCTTCTGGGAAACATGCAAGTATCTTATGTTGCTTCCAAAGGATAGTACTAAATGGGGGAAAAAAAAAAAAGATATTTCAACAAAATAAGAAAAATTTGGACACCTGTTCAAAAGTTTTCACCCCCTGGCTCCTAATGCATTGTGTTTCCTTCTGGACCATCAGTGAATGTTTGAACCTTTTTTAATAGTTGTGTTTGAGTCCCTCAATTGTCCTTGGTGTGAATAAATGGATCTCAAAATCATACAGTCACTGCTGGAAATTGTTCAAATATGCAAAAGATGCTGGAAAACTGAAGAATTTGCAGGACCTGGAGGATTTTTCTGAAGAACAGTGCTCAGTTTAACTGTTCAGGACAAACAAGGGACTCATGAACAACCATCACAAAACAAAAAAACAGGTAGATCGTAGATCATCAAAAACATAGATCATCCAGGTAACCACACACAGTATTAAGAACCAAGGGGTAACTTTTGAAGGGGGTAATTTGAATAATTTCAGCTATTTTTTGTCTTGTGGACTTTATGTAAACATCTTTTATGTAAAATATCTTACTCAGGACAGTACTAAATAAAAAATAACATGAATTTTGTATAATCTCTCTTATTTTGTTACAATTATTCACATTTTCACAGATTCTGCAAGGTGTTCCCAAACTTTTGCACGCCACTGTATCTGACTTTCTTCTTTCATATGAATACAATCGGAATCATATTAAAAAAATGTCCTGGCTCTTTTAAGCTTTAAAATGGCAGTGAATGGCTGTTGAGATTTTGAAGTCCAATAAAGTGCATCCACCCATCATAAAAAGTACTCCACACAGGGTTAATAAAGCCCTTCTGAAGCAAATTGATGTATTTGCGTAAGAAAAATAGCCATTTATGATGGACGGATTCACTTTATTGGAGTTTAAAATTTTCAGCAGCCATTCACTGCCATTTATAAAGCTTGGAAGAGCCAAGACATTTTTTAATATAACTCCAACTGCATTTGTCTGAAAGTAGAAAGTCATATACACCTAGGATGGCTTGAGGTGAGTAAATCATGGGGTCATTCTCAATTTTAGGTGCTCTTATTTTAAAGGGGTCATCAGATGCTGAGTTCACTTTTACATGTTGTTTGAACATTAATGTGTGTTGGCAGTGTATGTACACATCTACCCTATAATGATAAAAATCCATGCAGTGGTTTTTAATTAATCTGTAAAAATAATATTCCCTTTTTCAAATCGAGCCATTCTCAGATGCCTGTCATTGTGACGTCACACCCAAAGAGGCCACTCCCACGATAGTTGATTGACATGAGCGTTTTACCTCAGATCAGCTGTAACAGTCCGCCCTCTTTGTTTCGATGCCGGAACAGGGATGAAAGTTAGACAAGAATATCTCCGACTGAACGATTGAGGTGTTGTGTTGCTGGATGTAATAATGAACGTAGTGGTCGTCATTTACTCCCTACATTTTACGTTTGTTTGTGAAGGGAATGCGCCTCCCGATCTACATAAGCGCGTCTATGTTCGCGTGAATCATTCATGATCCAGCTTCACTTACAGCAGAAGTGAGAATAAGGTCATTTTTTATGAATCTTTGCGATTGCCTTTCCTAATAAAGTGCTAGTTAGCAAGTTTAGCGACTAAACGCGGCTAAATGCGGCTAAAGTAAACAGGCTCGTCTCTCCACAGAGAGAAGAGAGGGGCGGGGMGAGTAGAGCTCATTTGCATTTAAAGCAGMCTCGACTAGAATGAGATGATTTTTGCAGAGCTGATTTTGTCAAGGTAAAAAGGGTGTTGTTTTACACAACTATTGAGAAATTTTAACCAAAGTATATTATAGACTTTTTATTAACACCCTAAAGAATCATATCAACTTGTGGAAAATGGGCATCCGATGACCCCTTTAATAATATCTAAAATAAGTTAGATGGATTTAATGTCTTTGAAGAGGAACTTTCTAGAGCCTCACCTCGACCCCAGAAATGTGGCGTCAGTGAAAATCTTTAGTGCAGTTATTATATTTAGTAACTTGGTTCAATATAATTTATATACAGTACAGATTGGGTTTTGAACCAGTGCCCTTGCATGTTAAAAAAAAAACTGTACCACCAGGCGAACGCATCTTACACTCGTGTGCATCTGTAAGTGGCCAGAACAGCCACTGACAGCCACTTAAAGATAATGGTTGTTTTGTGCTTGTTTTTCCTGCCAGAAATACAAATGCGGGACAAATAGGCAGTATTTGATTAATGGATGTTACACAGTAATGTCAATAAGTCCCAGTAGAGTTTAACAAAGCAAGAATAGATACAGGAAGATAAAACACACGCTGACATAATACCAAACATGCCCTGATTCCTAATTACAGACTCTCATATATTAGATACATAACACCCAGCCAGCATCAATCATAATGTTTACAGTCATGCTCATCCTTTTGTGCTCGTACAATGATCATTTATTTAGCCGTCCATCTGTGTTTGTTATAGGGGTGATAAGGAAGTGTGTGTGGGGGGGGGGTGTTTTAAATGAAAGCCACTAATGTAATTGAAATGAATCTGAAGTGCAGGTATATAGCGGAGCTCCACGCTTTACGTTCATCATGACCGTAACTAGGCTTGGTTTATAATAAAGGCAGCATAGATGGGCGCAGATTTACAGTGGCGTGCGTGAGGAATGCTGTCAGACGAGGCCTGCAATGTCATTTTGAAGGTCGTAAACAATGTTGCAGCCCTCCGTGCTAATTTTATTGATGGCTTGCCTCTGTAGGAGTCTGAGAGAAGGAGAGAGAGTGTTTGCAGTTGTGTTCAGGCTGTATAGACTGAGATTCCAGTTCGGCAGTAATTGAATGATGTGTGTTTGTGTGTGTGTGTGGTTGTGAGATTGCAGAGTTGGATACGATGAGTGTTTATACATGAATATGGGGTCCTGAAGTATAAGACTACTTTGTTCTAATTTAAAACATAATTACAAATTATGGAAGAAAGCCTGACTGTCTGTAGTGGTTTTAATCTCATAAACAAATAATTACTGAATTTACTGTTTAAATGTTTCTTATAGTATTGCTGACCCCAAACTTTTAAATGGTACAATCACTTCCACGTGTAGTTCACATTTAAAAAGCAGTGATTCATAAAAAACAAAAACAAATTATAAACAACCAATTAAAATAATAATGAATAACTATACTTTAAGTAATTAATAATTACGTCAATTATGACGTAAGGCTTTTTAAATGATTAAATTATTATACTTAACAAAGGCAATTTATCAGCAGTTTCAATAGAACATTTTAGTTTTATTTAACTAGAAAAAAATTAGATGTATTAAAAATAATAATAATTTAAGATTTGCTTAACTTAAATGACTTCCCCAGTTCTAGAAATTTATAAAAAAAATATTTATGTAATAAAGATGACTTAACAAATGATGATTTTAATTATTTAAATTATCAGTGTTTAAAAAAAAAAGTAATTTTAATTATTAAATAATAACACTGCATGATATTAGCAATGCACTAACAATGTTTTTCTGGATAAAAAGAATAATCTCTTCGCTAACAATGTTAATAATATATTTGAATTTTTTGTTTCATTTAATTCTTGTTGACAAAATGTATGTTTTTGTTGACTAATTAGGTGCTATTTTAGTCAGAGTAAAAGTGACTAAAATATAGGTATTTTGTCAGAAAATGTTAAAAAGGACTATTAAAAATGATTATTTAATTTTAATAATATTGCCTCAGTACAGCAACTTTGGAAAAGGCAACATGTAAATAAATCACTATTTATTTATTTGTTTGTTTGTTTGTTTAGTAACCTAAATATTCTAAAAGTGACCTACATATCCTGAAAACTTTTGTTTTAAAATGTTTAAAATCCTAAAACTGTTAAAAATTATAAACAGCCAATTAAAATTATAATAAATAACTATATTTAAAATAATTAATAATGAAAAATAATTCCGGTAGTTTACAAGTATGGCAAAAGGCTCTTTAAAGTATTATTGTTTTAAATTATTAAATTATAATTATTAAATTTTAATTAAAATTTGTAATTATTTTAAATTAAATCTTTCAATTATTACTCGTAAAAAAAAAAAATTATCAGCTGTTTTAACCCAACAGAACCAGGTTTGATTTAACTAGAAAAATATATATTTATTAAAAAACATATATGATTTTGTGAAGATTTGCTTAATTTTCATGACTTTTCCAGGTCTGGAAATCTAATATTAATAATCTAATCTAATATGTATTCAACAAAGACAAAATGCAAAACGTGCAATGAGTATTTAATGTTAATACTAGACTGTTGAGACTGTTTAAATTAAATAATAAAACATCTGAATATTTAGTTTAATTTAATTCTTGTTGACAGAATTTAGATTTTTGTTGACTAATTACAGTAGATGCCATTTTATGGCATGACTAATAATATAGATTTTTTTTGTTTTGTTTTAAAATGTTCAAAATCCTAAAAATGTTAAAAATTATAAACAACCAATTAAAGTAATAATAAATAATGAAAAATAATTCCAGTAGTTCACAATTATGGCAAAAGCCTCTTTAAATTATTATTATTTTAATTATTAAATTATTATTAATAAAAAGCAATTTATCAGCCATTTCAACCCAACATAATATTTTAGTTTGATTTAATATATATTATATTAAACACACTTCCATGATTTTGCTTAATTTCCATGACTTTTCCAGGTCTGGAAATCTAGAAAAAAAAATTCTTCAACAAAGACAAAATGCAAAATGTGCAATGAGATTATGATTATTTTAATTATCTAATTTATAATTTTTTAAGTAATTTAAATCATTAAACAATAACACTGCAAGATATTAGCAGTGCATCAATAGTGTTTTTTTTTTGGATAAAAAGAATAATCCACTTTCAAAGAGTCCACTCATAGTCCATAATGTCAATAATATTGAGACTGTTTAAATTAAACAATAAAATATTTTAAATATTTAGACTCTTTAAATGATTATTATTTTTTTAATTATTAAATTATTATTAATAAAAAGCAATTTATCAGCCATTTCAACCCAACATAATATTTTAGTTTGATTTAACAAATATATTATATTAAACAAACTTGCATGATTTTGCTTAATTTCCATGACTTTTCCAGGTCTGGAAATCTAGAAAAAAAAAAAAATAAATCTTCAACAAAGACAAAATGCAAAATGTGCAATGAGATTATGATTATTTTAATTATTCGATTTATAATTTTTAAGTAATTTAAATCATTAGACAAAAACACTGCAAGATATTAGTGTTTTTTTGGATAAGAAGAGTAATCCACTTTCAAAGAGTCCACTCATAGTCCATAATGTCAATAATAGTGAGACTGTTTAAATTAAACAATAAAATATTTAAACATTTGGTTTCATTTATTTCTTGTTGACAACATTTACATTTTTGTTGACTAATTAGAGTAGATGGCATTGTGTAAAAGTGGCTAGAAATAATATGGCATGATGAAATAATGACTTCATTTAAAGGGTATTTTTGTTCTGAAGATTTGAAAAAATGACTATAAAAAATTGCTAGTATTTAATATTAATAATATTATGCCTCAGTGCAGCAACTTTGGTAAAGGGACTATATAAACATTATTTATTTATTTATTTGTTTGATTAGTGACCTAAATATTTTAAAACTGTTTTAAAATGTTTAAAATCCTAAAACTAGTTTTGAATCCTATATTTTTAATGTGGACTTTTTTGACCCCGCTGTATGTGTTTACATGAACGCGCAACTCCTTGTACCTCTTCGAGTGTTTATACCTGATCAGAGGCTTCGTAATCTATACTCTATCCTCCTGGCTCTCTCTCCATCCTCCTCTAAAACTCTTCTTTCATTTAACGCTTAATCTCACAAAGCTCCAGCGAGCACATATTTTTCATTTGATTACCAGGGGCCACCGAGAGAGATGGGCGCCGCAGATATCACCATTGCCACGGTGATAACATCATCTCTAGGATGATAGAACCATCTCCACGGCAACCCGATCAAGTATCGGGGTGGCTGGTAGGTGTCGGTAAAAAAAAAAGGCTGTAGGTACCATTAAATCGTCTGTGGTAAAGCATAACACTAGAACATGTCATCAAACGCTGAATTCTGGCTCGGTGTGTGCTGTTAGATTACACAGCTGATGTCGGAGCTGTTTGCATATGCAAATGCTTTCCGCCACAGAGAGACGGGGCGAAAAGAAGGCTTTTATTCCCGTCATGATCCTGGGTCAATTTGCAGGAACATTAGGACATCTACAATCGCTCGGTTTCTTGATATAACATGAAACGACTCCGTTCATAGCAAGTTTATATTTAAACTTTGATGCAGTAGCTTTTTTGTGAACTTTAATATTTAAAAACAAACATGTCTTGAAAAATATTTACTGTGACAGCTTGCTCTGGTCTGCTGGAGCAGCTGTTGTAGCATAATTTTAGATTGTAGCATCAATAAAATGAGATAATTTGCAAGTTTGCTGTTATTTTTGCTTCCCTAATTGCTAATATTAGATGCTAACTACCAGAAATAACCTCAAAAACGGAAGCTAGCAAGGTTCTGTCCGGATGTATTACGCTAACCAGATGCGCTTGCTAAACACAGAGCCATATATGCGCTTCTGGAACATTCTGATCATCCGAACCCTATAAAAGTCATAAGGTAGATTCTATTGGCCCCGAAGGGACTCTGCTATGCCCTTTAGTGGCTGGCTTTTGCGCTAATAACACAGCTTTCCTGAATTAAATTTCTCTCCGTCTCTCTAACGAGGTAACCTTTCCAGATGCTCACTAATAATATTACATTTCTTCCTTTTGGGCCTAGTGAGAGGCCACAGGGAGAGCCAGAGTTTCAGGACTCCTTTATATGAGCTAGCTTGAAGAACAAGAGTGTGAGAAATGCTTCTTTTCAGACAGATTTGTGTAAATACAAATACATGGATGGCCTGTCCTATATAGGCCTGATTTTCTAGTCCATGTGCTGGTTTTAACAAAGTTTTTAGCAAAATTTTCAGCTGGTCAGGCTGAAGTTAAAGCAGCTAAACATGGTTTTTGCAATGCTGGGAGACCAATTAAATAGCTTAGGTTGGTTTTCTAGTCTTAGGTGATCAGTTAGCTGGTTTTACAGGGCTTTTGAACACTTTTCAGCTGGTCAGGCTGGAAAACCAGCAGGTCACCCAAGTTAAACCAGCTAAACATAGGTTTAGCCAGCCTGTAAGACCATTAAACCAGCTTAGGTTGGATTTCTAGTTTTAGGTGGACTCAGTATTGTAGACCAGCAAATCAGCTTACACTGGTTTTCTTGTAATTGGTGGTCCATTGGCTGGTTTTAGAGGGGTTTGGAGCACTTTTCAGCAGGACATGCTGGGAAACCAGCTGGACACCCAAACTAAATACTGGTTTAACCAGACTGGGAGAGCAGTAAACTAGCTTAGGTTGGTTTATTAGCATTAGGTGGCCCATTGCCTAGTTTTAGATGGGTTTTGGGCACTTTTCAGGTGGTCAGACTAGAAAACTAGCTGGCCACCCAAGCTAAACCAGGTAAACATAGGTTTAGCTAGGCTAGGAGACCAGTAAACCAGCTTAGGTTGGATTTCTAGCATTAGGTGGTCCATTGGCTGGTTTTAGGCACTCTTCAGCTCGTTAGCCTGGGAAAATCAGCTGTCCACCAAAGCTAACCCAGCTAAACAGATTTAGCCAGGAGACCAGTAAACCAGCTTAGGTTGGTTTTCTAGTCTTAAGAGGTTAGTTGACTGGCTTTATCTGGGCTTTACCAGTTTAGTCAGGCTGGGAGACAGACCATCGTAGATCAGCAAACCAGCCTACACTGGTTTTCTAGTATTCGGTGGTCCATAATGGCTGGTTTTAGTGGGGTTTAGAGTAATTTTCAGCTGGTCAGGCTGGAAAACCAGCTGGCCGTCCAAGATAAACCAGCTAAACATGGTTTAGCTAGGCCGAAAGACAAGTAAACCAGCTTAGGTTGGTTTTCTAGCACTAGGTAGTCCTTTGGCTGATTTTGGAGGGGTTTTGGGCACTTTTCAGCTGGTCAGCCTGGAAAACCAGCTGGTGTCACCCAAGCTAAACCAGCTAAAGTTAGGTTCAGCCAGGCTGAGAGACCTGTAAACTAGCATAGGTTGGTTTTCTAGTCTTAGGTGGTCAGTTGGCTGGCTTTACCAGGGTTTTTCCAGTTTAGTCAGGCTGGGAGACTGACCATCATAGATGAGCAAACCAGCCTACTCTGTTTTTCTAGTATTCGGAGGTCCATTGACTGTATTTAGAGGGGTTTAGAGCACTTTTTAGCTGGACAGGTTGGGAGACGAGTTAAATCAGTTTAAGTTGGTTTTCTAGCCTTGGGTGGTCCGTTGGCTGGTTTTAGAGGGGTTTGGGACACTTTTCAGCTGGTTAGGCTGGGAAAATGAGCTGACTACCAAAGCTAAACCAGCTAAACATAGGTTTAGCCAGGCTGGGAGATCAGTAAAGCAGCTTAGGTTGGTTTTCTAGTCTTATTTGGTTAGTTGGCTGGCTTTACTGGGGTTTTACTGGTTTAGTCAGGCTGGGAGACCGACCATTGTAGACCAGCTACCACCCTACACTAGCTTTCTAGTATTCAGTGATCTATTGGCTGGTTTTAGAGGGGTTTAGAGCACTTTTCAGCTGAACAAGCAAGGAAACCAGCTGGACAACCAAGCTAAACCAGCCAAACCACACTTTAGTCATTCTGAGAGACCATCATAAACCAACAAACCAGCTTAGGCTGTTTTTTTGTAGTTTTGGGTGGTCCATTGGTTGGTTTTAGAGAGGTTTAGGGCACTTTTCAGCTGTATTGGCTGGGAAGCCAGCTGGTGGGGACCCAAGCTAAACCAGCCAAACACCACTTCAGTCATTCTGTGAGACCATCATAGACCAACAAACCAGCTAAAGCTGGTTTTTGTAGTATTGTGTGGTCCATCAGCTGGTTTAAGAGAGTTTTAGGGCACTTTTCAGTTGGTCAGGCTGAAAAAACAGCTGGACACCCAAGCTAAACCAGCTAAATACTTGTTTGGCCAGGCTGGGAGACATCTTAGAGAGTGATTTAGACCAGGAAAGACAATAAATGACTAAACATGATGGAGGAAAAAAAACAACTTTGAATCCATGTGAATTAATGTTCCAGTGCATTCTTGGAGAAGGGTAAATGTGACTGATCCATTAAAATTGTATTAATTTTTCAGCACTGTTTAGTTGCACTAAAACCTATTTTAAGAAGTGTAGTTAAGGAAAGACTCTGGTGCACCACGTCATGTCTGTTTTCATTTGCGGCACACAATTGTGTAGAGACAGAATGAAATGGCTGGTGAGACCTTTTTTAAGGGGCTTTCATTTTTAACACTGAGCTTTATTTTCCCGCTCTGCCTTGGAGATGATGGTCGGAGAGAAGAGATGTGAATGAACACATTGAACGGCACCTAAATAATCTACGGCTTAAGTTTAAGAACCCAGGAACGATGGCTATAGCCACAGAGGAGGCTGATAGTGCGTCAGCTCAGTCTCCACGTTATCGTGCTACACAAAAGCACGGCTTTTATCCGCACTGCTGAATAGGCTCGTATCTGCCTTTCTAGGAAAAAGATTAGCAAGCGAGCGCAAGGCTAAGAAAATGCACCACTCGTACATTCGTATTTGTTTGTGTATGTGTGTGTGGTGACACAAAAATAAACAGCAATAAATGACAAGCTTTGAATCTTCTGCTTATGAGATGTGACAAGATTACTCATCTCATTCCAGGTATTTCTAGTTTTTAGGTTTTAATGAATTACGAGTTTCTCAGAAGGTCATAATTATGCCATGATCCCAGCAGTGTCTCCCACAAAGAATAATTTCTTCCCATGGAAGAATCTAGTTTAGAAAGCATCTTCAAAAGTCATCGTTCAATGTTCTTTGTCTAGAAATCTGGGCAGGATACAGAGTGTACAAACAGCCCCGGTGATGTGCCGTCGTGCGGGTTCGGAGACAAAGACATAGTGCCATTCCTTTCTGCCTTCCGCTCCGGTTTTCCCCACAGCACGCGGACATTAATCACAGGGAGGATGTGGCATTGACAGACAGCTGGATATCCCAGCATGCACGCTGGGAGAAAACTTAATTTTTCTCAGCCTCCCTCCAACAAATTCCAGCCGATACAGCTTGCACCCTAATTCCAAAACACTTCTCAGGGTTTGTTCTTTAATCCATATGGCTTATAATAATGACTTCTAATAAGCATAATTTGTTTGATATTGCGTAAACATCAGTATACAATGCATAAAGCAGTTAAAAAAGTCAAAAATGAAAATAAACCTACCACACTCTAGTGGTTTTTCATCTTCATGATGAGTCTGTCACAGAGCCGCGGTGTGTGGTTGTTTTTCACGGTCATTTAACATCAACACTAATGTTTTTAGATTTACAGTTGGGCAATATTTTACTAGAATGCACTGAAAATCTCCAATAACATACTGTACACAGTGTATACATTAAGAAACCTGAGAAGCAATAATAATATGTGAAAACAAAAATTATTTACAGTGATGCTGAATGCTAGCTCTGACTACTAGTATGCTCTGACCATCCAATCAAAGGACGAGAAAATTCTGTACGCCTGCTAGATGGCCCAGATGCTGCTAACTCGAAATCTGATTGGTTAAAGCAATGGTTTCATACAGATGTCTGGACTGTTGATTCTGAAGGCCTCAGGCAGATTTCTTTGACCCTGGCAACACGATTGCTGAAATATGATTGGATAAAAGCTCTAACATAAACATACACCTATGAAATGAAGAGAATAGACTATTGGACATAATTTAATACACATGAATGGAAAAACATATTAAAACTGATAGACAGATAGATAGACAGATAGATAGATAGATAGATAGATAGATAGATAGATAGATAGATAGATAGATAGATAGATAGATAGATAGATACATAGTTGATAGACAAAATGGTAGAAAAAGCGATAAAATAATAGATATCGATAGACAGACAATGTTGAAAAGATAGATATGTAGAATGATAGACAAAAT
>JAHKKF010534799.1:0-33520 GCA_019740295.1 Labeo calbasu
GGAGCGTCGGGGGGGTGGAGGAGTGGTAGGGGGTAGCTGGGAAAAGAGGCACGGACCTGGAGCTAAACCAGGAGGAAGCTGGGAACGGAAACACACGCCAGGCGGGAGTTGGGAACGCAGGCACGCTTGCACGGGGAGCTGGGAGAGGGGAAAGTCCTATGGCAGCTGGGAGAGGAGAAACCATAATCCTCTGGAGCCCATGCCATGCCCTAATGCCTACTGCAACCTTGTCATACTGGCCGTGGAGAACAGGGTAAGGTTATTCAGCCATTCAAGTGGATGGATGGATGGATGGAGAAACTGATGGGTTACAAAGCCTTTAATATGGATGAATGGAAATGGATTAATAAGCAATAGATGTGCATGGATCAGCTGATGGATGAAAGAATGGATGGAAGGATAAATCAGAGGATTGATGGATGAAAAGGTTAATGGATGGATGGAGAGGCAGATAAAAGGGTTAACAAGCGAAGGATGGACGGAAAAATAAAAGGAAGGGTTAATTAATGGATGGATGAAGAGATTAATAAGTGATAGGTGGATGAATGAAAGGACAGATAAAAAAATAAAAAGTGAAGGATGGGTGGGTGGGTTAATAAATGAGGGATGGGTTAAAAATCCATTAATGTGGATGGATGGATGAAAGGGTTAATAATTGATGGGTGGATGAAAAAATTAATGAGTGCGTTGAAGAATGGATGAAAGGGTTAATTAGTGGTGGATTTATGGTTTAGTAAGTGAGGAATGGGTTAAAACATTATTTAAGTGGGTGGATGGATGGAAATGGATTAATAAGGAATAGATGCACATTTATTGGCAGATTGATAAATAGGTTAATAAGTGAAGAATGGATGGAAGGATGAATCAGAGCATGGATGGATGAAAGGGTTAATAAAGAGTGGACGGATGGATAGACGGATGGATGGAATGAAGGACAGATAAAAGGGTTAAAAAGTGAAGGATGGATTGAAGGATAAATGAAAAAGTTAATGAATGGATGAATGGAAGGACAGATATAAAGGTTAAAAAGTGAAGGATGGATGAGTTAATAAACGAAGGATGGTTTAAAAATTCTGGTAATGCGGCTGGATAAATGGATGGATAAAAGGGTTAATTGATGGGCTGGTGAAAGGATTGATGAGTGATGGATGGATAAAATGGTTAATAAGTGGTGGATAGATTTATTGATTTATAAGTGAGGAATGGGTTAAAATGTTATTCAAGTGGATGGATGATGGATGGGAATGGATTAATAAGCAATAAATGCACATGGATCAGCGGATGGATGAAAGGGTTAATAAGTGATGAATGGATGGAAGGTTGAATCAGAGGGTGGATAGATAAAAGGATTGATAAAGGATGGGTAGATGGATGGATGGAATGAAGGACAGATAAAAGGGTTAAGTGAAGGATGGATGAAAGGATAAATGAAAAGGTTAATAGGTTAAAAATTAATTGATGTTGCTGGCTGGATTGATGGATGAAAAGGTTAATTGATTGGTAGATGAAAGGATTAATAAGTAATGGATGAAAGGGTAAATTAGTGGTGTATAGATTATGGATTAATAAGTGAGGGATGGGTTAGTAATGATGGATGGATGGATGGATGGATGGATGGATGGATGGATGGATGGATGGATGGATGGGTGGATGAAATGGTTAATAAGGAATGATGGATGGAATAAAAGATTAATGAGTGATGGATGACTGCATGGAAGAATGGATGAAAGGGTTAATAAGTGGTGGATAAAATTATGGATTAGTAAATCTGGAATGAGTTACAATGTTATTCAAGTGGATGAATGGATGGATGGAAATTAATTAATAAACAATAAATGCACATGGATCCGCGGGTGGATGACAGGGTTAATATATGAAGAATAGAATTGAAGGATGAATCAGAGAGTGGATGGATGGATGGATGGATGGATGGATGGATGGATGAAAGGGTTAATGAAGGATGTATGGATGAAATGAAGGACAGATAAAAGGGTAACAAGTGAAGGGTGGATGGAAGGATAAATGAAAAGGTTAAAAAGTTATGGATGGGTTAATAAATAAGGGATGGTTTAAAAATCTGTTAATGAGGCTGGTTGGATGGTTGGTTGGATGGATGAAAGGGTTAATATTTCATGATTGGATGAAAGGATTTATGAATAATAGAAGAGTGGATGGATGGATGGATGGATGGATGGATGGATGGATGGATGGAGGAAAAGGTTAATAAGTGGTGCGTAGATTTATTAATTAATAAGTGAGGGATGAATCAGCATGAATAACATGGATGGATGGATGGATGGATGGATGGACAAATAAAAAAGTGAAGGATGAATGGATAGTGGATGGGTTAATAAGTGGATTTAAATCCATGGATGTTGCTGGCTGGATTGATGGATGAAAAGGAATGTAAAGGTGAATAATTAATGCGTATATTTATGGATTAATAAATGAGGGATGGGTTAATAAATGGTTAATAAATGATGGATTGATGGATGGAAGGATGAATGAAAGTGTTAATACAAGATGGGTGGGTGGATGAATGGCTGACTAATGGCTACCAATTCGCCATAAAAAAAAAAAAAGCCATTAATGTGACTGGATGGATGAATGGATGGACAGCATTTCATGTGGATGGATGCTGGATGAGCTAATAAGCAATGATAGATGAATGAATGGACAATACAAACCTTGTAGTAGTGGCATTTGGAGAAATGAATTATTAGTGCTGTATAGATTTAAGATGATTGTGATGAATGAGGAAGTCCTAATATAGTCAGTAGATGTGAGCCTCAGGAATATGAATGCTTCACAGTGAGCTCTAGCTGCGCTCCTGCAGTGACCATGCTGACGAGATGAGTTGTGTCAGCTGTGATGTAAACAGCGCGCTCAGAGTAGACTCCCCTGTGATGTAATGCCCAGACTTATGTAAGAGCATGCTGTGTCAGTGATCTGTGCGTCTGTGTGTGCCTGCGGACATTAATATGGATAGGATTGTGTTGACCCACATTACAGTCTGTCTGCTTTTGTGGGTGTGCAATCTGTGTGTCTGTGTATAAGAAAAAAGCAGAAAGGTACATGCATGTAAATGTGTATGTGGCTGGACACTGACTGGTTTTCTCTTCATTTGATTATTATTGATCACACACAGGATGCTGCGGAGGAGTACTGCGCACTCATCTGTCAAATGTTTCAGATCATCTATGGACATCAGACCATTGAATGTGTCGACAGGGCGGGATATCACTACACCATGCCTGACCGCTATTGGCTACAGAGGAGTGAGTCACATCACTATTGCTCTTTAGAGCCAGTTCACAGTAACCAACCTTTACAGTGCTGAATGTCCTTAAAACAGCGGTTCCCAACTGGTAAGTCGGGACCTAAAAATAGATCACAGGTCTGTTCTGATCTGAAAACAGCAGGGGAGAAAAACAAAAGCTAAATTATAAAGAATTTATCATGTATAATTATGATAGCAACATATATAGAATTTTAAAATTCTTCCCATTTTATCATAGAATCATTTAATTACATTTCAATGTTTGATTTTGAAGGCATTTTGTTTACAATTTTGGCACTGTGATGGGTTATTACTTAGATGTCCCATATAAATACCTAAGTCCACCCCAGTTAAGAATCACTGATCTAAACCAAGAGTTTTCCAACTTTTTGATGATACTTGTGATTGCTTGAAAACACATTTGTTTTGTAAAAGACAAAAAAAAAAAATAAGAAACAGGAAATGTAATGTTTTCACAGCTTTCTCTTTGTGGCAGATTAAGGATCCCTGAAACCCATTCAAATAATGTTCTAGACCTTTGATACTTATATATTTTGTATTTGTACTGTCAATGTATATCTAGACTGCACTCATCAACAGCATATTTTGCAGTGTAGCTTCAGTTGCCACTTAAAAAACACAAATTTATAACATGTTGTCTTTCTCCCTCCCATCGATATTTGTCCAAGGTGACAGCTGCCTTACTGACATGACATATGGCTATGATACAGACTTCAGCTGCTGCAGTTCATAGTGAGTGTCTGTTTGTGCATTATGATTTATGAAATCTGTCTTTTTCTATTACCATTACATTCTTACCAATTTTCTAGGTTGTACATTTTGATTTTGTAAATCGTTGTCTCAGTCACCAGCAGCACAAAAGTGAAATTTAAAAACGACTCCGTCTACCATTGCTTGGACAAATATTCCAAATTCACAGCCTTTTTTTGATTGGCTGCAGTGTGATATTTTTGCCATTTAAAGCCCAGTGCTGTCAGAGAGACAAGTGTTATTTTTCAGAAGGGCACGTTTTTTAAAGCTATTTTAATAATATGTTAGGAAATGGGGGTGTGGTATTAAAAATAGCTTTTAAGCTCTGTCACATCTGACTTCATGTGTGTTATCTCTCCCCACAGTGATGGTTCACAGGAAGCATTTGATCCGTATTATAGTGAGAACTACAGTGAGAGCTCATCTCTCTCCTGCCATGAGTCACATCGAAGCCTGGCCTCCACACACAGCGACTCTGAGCCCTGTAATGCCAGTCTGCAGGAGTACATGATCATTGTAAGATGCTTACACACATAAAATGATGTAATTCAAAGGACACTTCACCCAAAAATGAAAATTCTGTCATAATTTACTTACCCTCATGTTGTTGCATGTATGTATACCAGGGGCACCGCTATGGTTTCTGGGCCCCCTGAACAGCATATTGACTTAGGACATTCTAGGGTGTTAGCAAGACTGCATTAACGTTTTAATAATTTATTGATAAACTAGTGTTTTCTGTGTTTTTTTAGCTTAAGAAATGAAGTCGGCGACGCTGACTCGTCATCTCTGCAGTAGTGATGCGACTATACGCATGTTTCATACAGATTACATAATCTGAGAATATTTGTTTTCTATTTGAATTGGCTCATTTAGAAGTAGACATTTCAATCTCTATAAATATATTTTTCATGTTTGTAAGGCAAGTATACACAGAGTTTTGAAGCTTCGTGCTCAAGTTCACAGAGACAGAGACGGCATCCAGCGCATCCTGTATGCTTTAATTATTTTACAAAAGCACAAAAGTTTTGTTGTTATTGTGAATGCACATAAATAAATGTCGTCTTTACAGATTTGAAACATGCATTACTCTTAGCTGTATGACAAAAAATGAAAAAGTATTTTAAGAGCAAGCACGGGTGACTACATCTGTCATGCAGTAAGCACGCTACCTTTCAGCTTCCACACTCCACACAGACAGAATAGCGCACTTTTTTCTAGGTTAACATTAGATTGAGCTGCCATGTAAAGTTGCTACTTCTTACATCTTTCAGATGAAAAGCCATATTTGAGGTTGATGAGTTATAGGTGAGCATTTGGATGTCCTGACCGATGTACTGTATTACCACATAAACCAGCCATTAACGCTCTGTCCGTCACAGACTGCGTGACTTCGCCACTTCCCGTGTATTTAAAAAAAAAAAAAAACGAAAAAAAAAGTTGGTCAAACAAGCCTCTTCTCATCAACGGTTAGTCGACTATTTAGGGTCAGCCATAGATTTGACCCCCCCCCCTCTCATCGGAACCCTCTGTTTAAATAGGCATGGCAGATTTTAGACTCAGAAGTAAACGCCCACTGCTGTGATTGACTAATAGTTGTGTATGTTTGACAGCCTACATCTTTCACTGCTGTAATTTAGGTCAAAAACACATAAATACTCAGTACATATTAAACAATTTGTAAAAACATACAATGCAATAGAGGTCTTGAAGTAAAAACAGTTGCTCACACTTGTGTGGTGCGACACTACTGTCAGATTCAATATAGTCGGCACAGCATCATCTTTTAGTTTCAGTCTTTCTGAAAATTCTGAGTTGAATTGTTCTTTGTAAACAAATCAGTGGTAAAATAAAATAAACAATAGGCCAAGTTCTTACTGATGCGGTCTGGAACTTAATCAAAAAAAAGTTCATCCACTCTTTCCTAATGCTGGGATCAGAAAGAAGGCAATGTGAAGACTGTTTTTCCACAACTTGGCACTGTACAGTATCTTGTTGTTTTCGGAGCCATCTTTATTGTTTGGTTTTTGCGTAGACCTGCGTTTACCTGCGTTTACCACTCTACATGAGCGAATCAGTAGGTGGGACTAAACAGGCAGTGATGTACAGTAGAAGCAGGTGTTGATCTTCTTCAGTGTTAATTTTGATGGCAAATTTTTGATTTAGATTAAAATGCCATTTAGTTTTAGTCATATTTTAGGCATCTGAACTGTTTTAGTTTTAGTCTAGTTTTAGTCAACTAAACCCTGGTTTCACAGACAAGGCTTAAGACTAGTCCTAGACTAAAATGTAAGTCTGAGCTGTTTAATTCAAAGTAACTTGCACTGACTGATCTAAAAATATATCAGTGCCTTTGTTTTGTCTCAAGATGCACAGCACTAATGTTTTTCCAACCACGTTTATAAAATTACTCTAATGCCCTAATTGAACTATGGCCTAATCCTGGTTTAGTCTAAGCCCTGTCTGTGAAACCGGGATTAAATATCATACGATTTTAGTCAGTAGATTTAGTCGGCTAAAATCTAATGGGTTTAGTTACAGTCTAATGTATTTATTAAGCATTTCTGTAAAATTTCTAAACTCATTATATACACTCTAAAAACTGCTGGGTTAAAAACAACCTAGTGCTGGGTAAAATATGGACATACCCAGCGATAGGGTTGTTTTGACCCACCCAACCGCTGGGTCAAAACAAGCCAATCGCTGGGTATGTCCATATTTTACCCAGCGCTGGGTTGTATTTAACCCAGCAGTTTTTAGAGTGTAGGTTTGAAATTAAAATTTTATCATGATAGACACAGATTTAACATACCTTTATTTAAAATTACTCACCAGCGAAATTAACACTGATCTTCTGCAGCGGCAGTGTTTAGCCGCATTATTAGGTCAATATTTTGGCAGATTGGTTCAATATAAGCTGATTTAACGAGAAAGTTTTGAGCTCTGAAATGTACAGGATGTTTTTATAGTACAATGACCTCTTATATATCAAAAGATCAAGAGAATTTTGATTTCTTAGTTCATGACCCCTTTATAAAATAAAAGATTCCAAAAGGAGTTTTAGTAGCAGTGCTACAGAAGAACCATTCTGCGTACAAATAGAAAAGTTCTAGAACTATTAAATTTCTTAGTGTGAAGAAAACAGATTTAGAGTTTATAATCTGAGAAACCTTTTCGCACTGTAAAGAAGCTCTTGTAGAAGCTTTGTTAAAGGTTCTTTGTGAAACCATAGATGCCAATAAAAAAGTGTTATTGTATAAAATGTAATGCATAATGCATTGTGAACATTTTGCCTAACAACATGTTACCAGCAGGGGACTGCAGGATGACTTAAAGGTATTCAAATTAATAAATTAATATGATATTAAAAGTAATCGAACTGTAATCTAATTTAGAATGCTTAAAAAACAAATTCAAGAACTTAAATTATTCTTGCTTTGCATCTATACAGATCTTTAAACTTGCTGGAAACACAAAATTAATCATTACTCGATTATTTTAATATACCAATATTCCTAGTTTCTGGTAATGAAAAGTTCAGAAAACAATCAGCCTTGGATTGACTGAAATAACATGAGGATGAGTAAATGATTTTCATTTGTGGGTGAATGATTCACTGCAGTTATCTATAATATTATTGTCTCTTTACAGTTCTGTTGTATTGTTTTCTGTCCTGTTCTCATTGATTAGTTGAGGAGTAAGCTGATGCCTCAGGAGATTCAGCAGTTTGCTCTGTTTCTGAGAGAATACAGACTTGGTGCTCCAATAGAGCAGTTCTGCACTGACCTGCTGCAGCTCTATGGAGACTCACGCAAATTCCTGCTGCTTGGTGAGAAGCTCACAACACAGAATACAAAAGTCACCTTAGACTCTCTCTTTTTCTCCTTCTTTGCCCCTCTTGAACAATCTGAGTGCCTGTTTAATACCCCAAGGGGTGTGTTTTGTTCATTATGTAGTCTGAAGTCATATTTCAAAAGACATGATTTATTGAATTTGGCATTGTATTCAGAGTTTGTGTAATTGCTGTCTATCATTAGCTCATTAGAGGGATTACAGTAACATAAAGCCTAATGAATATTCATGAGCACCTGGTTTTCAGTGGAGCAGTCATGGTGCAATAGCCTTTCCAACAACATCACACTTTCACAGCGTGAGAGAATTACAAAACTCTCTGCGAACACTAGCCGCTGTGGGAACAAAAACATGATACAGCCTATTAATAACTGTGACCATGATTCCAAACTATAAATAACTCTGTAACTGTGTTCCCAGGTTTGTCACAAATACATATTTAGATGTGAGTCATTAAATAATTTGTACAGTAAATTCCCACTGCGACACAAATTTGTCCAACTTGATTAGATAGACCTTGCGGATGTTACTTCTGAAGGGAGTTTGTAATAGATTAAGCAACTCGCAGCAGTTGTGTGCAACAGAGACACAATTACATAACACTCACTGAGCCACTTATACCTCTGCTGGCCGTAGACTCATCTAACCTGACACGCAAGCAAAAGGCTGAGTCAGCTCGATACTGCTCTGGACAATATCAGGCTGTCTTCGCTTTCACCATTCAGACCATTCAGTATTGTTAGTGTGAATTTTTAGAGTAGAGCTGCATTGCTGAATAGAGATAATTAATCACAATCATGTGAATGCTGCAACATTCTCACAGGAAAAAAGCAGTTTAAATGTCTTTACTGTCACTTTTGATTAATTTAATGCATCCTTGCTGGATAAAAGTATGATTCATGATTGTTAGTTGTCAAAGTGTTTGCTTGTTAATGTGTACTTACTAAATAGTACTTACTAAATATTTTATAGTTTTCTTAATTATAATCCAACGAATTCATGCTGTCTATGGTGCATTCTCACGTATTTCCTCTCCCATGTGACCAGGCATGAGGCCCTTTATTCCAGATAAGGATGTAGGAGTGTTCGAAACATTTCTGGAAGACATTGGGATTCGAGAGGGTGGGATTTTGACGGACAGTTTTGGCCGGATCAAGCGGAGCATGAGCAGCACATCTGCCACAGCAGTCCGTGGTTATGACGGTTGGACTCTTCCTTCCGGTTCCCAGGATTTTAACCGCAGAATTGATGACATCACACACAACATTGAGGCTTTGGGTTTTGAGGAAGGGAACGGAGACATAGAAGAGGAGGACTATTATTTGTGAAATTAACTTACAGTATACAGTTGAGGTCAAAAGTTTGCATCCCCCTTTTAGAATCATTAAAAATGTTAGTTATTTTACCAAAGTAAGAGGGATCATACAAAATGCATGTTATTGTTTATTTAGTACTGACCTGAGTAAGATACTTCACATGAAAGATGTTTACATATAGTCCACAAGAGAAAATAATAGGTAAAAATATAAAAATTACCCAGTTCAAAAGTTTACATCCCCTTGATTCTTAATACTGTGTTGTTACCTGAATGATCCACAGCTGTGTGTTTTTTCGTTTAGTCATAGTTGTTAATGAGTCCCTTGTTTATCCTGAACAGTTAAACGGTTCTTCGGAAAAATCTTTTAGGTCCCACAAATTCTTTGGTTTTCCAGCATTTTTGTGTATTTGAACCCTTCCCAACAATGACTGTATGATTTTGAGATCCATCTTTTCACACTGAGGACAACTGAGCTGCAACTCATATGCAACTATTACAGGAGGTTCAAACGCTCACTGATGCTCCAGAAGGAAAAAACATTATTAAGAGCAGGGGGTGAAAACTTTTGAACAAAATGAAGATGTGTACATTTTTCTTATTTTGCATAAATATCAGATTTTTTCATTTAGTACTGCCCTTCAGAGGCTACAAAAGATAGTTACATGTTTTTTCAGAAGACAAAATTTATCTTCAAATTCAAAAAGTTTTCACCCCCTGGCTCTTAATGCATGTTTTTTTCTTCTGAAGCAGTGAGCATTTGAACCTTCTGTAATAGTTGTATATGAGTCCCTCAGTTGTCCTCAGTGTAAAAAGATGGATCTCAAAATCATACAGTTATTGTTGGAAAGGGTTCGATACACAAAAATGCTGGAAAAACCAAATAATTTGTGGGACCTAAAAAATTTTTTCTGAAGAATAACAGGCAGTTTAACTGTTCGGACTCATGAACAACTATCATTAAACAAAAAAGCTGTGGATCATTAAGGTAACAACACAGTATTAAGAATCAAGCCAATGTAAACGTTTGAACAGGGTCATTTTTATAAATTCTTTATATTATTTTCTCTTGTGGACTATATGTAAACATCTTTTATGTCAGATATCTTATTCAGATCGGTACTAAATAAACAATAACATGCATTTTGTATGATCCCTCTTACTTTGGTAAAATAATTAACATTTTTAATGATTCTAAAAGGGGGATGCAAACTTTTGACCTCAACTGTATATGTATATAAGCCACTGTATATTTGAACTGTTGCACTGGAGAGTTTTTGAACACAGGGTTTAGGTCACACATTTTTTGATTAAATATGTTATAGAAGTGTAAACTAGTTTAAACTGAAATAAACATTTACAGTATATGTGCACTTTATTGGGCCACATTGGGTGCTGCTGATAAAAATGGGCCTTTTGCATCTGATTTGCATTTGTAAATCTGCGTATTATTTGCATGCAAGTTTGGTTATCTCATGTTTTGCATGAATGATTTACAAAAGAGCACCAATGCTGTGAGGAAGTGCCAGAACGAACATAAGTAATGGCATATTATTTGGACGAAAGGTCACTTAGACAAAAAAAAGAGAAAGAGAGGAAGCGATCATGTAATAATGACGACACTGCTGATGATGAAGAGTTTGTTTCCATCCAGTGCACACCGCACAGTAATCTGCTGGAGCCGGAGGGTCATTGACTATGGCTGTCGTCTATGGGGAGAATAACTCATGAAAAACTCAGCCTTGACATTCTTTCCAGTGATACTGTCACCTTGCCACAGTCTAATGCCCTTCCCTTCCCTCTTATCTATGCCAGCCGCAGAAGGTTGATGGGCACTGCGCCCAGCACTGGGGGTTATCAAAATGGCACATACATCTGTCAGGCTAAACGTTTGTTATGTAATAGGACCGAGCAGAAGAACAGGGCCAGACAGGGTTTAGATTAAAGTTAAACCTCTTCTCACACCCAAATATTCTTAGTATTCAAGCCAGCGGGGGGCAAAAAGGAACATTTATCCCAGCCTCTGTGATGAGGAGGGCCAACCGAGGTCCTCTGTGGAATATTTTACTCAGTAGGACTTTACAGTACTGTTTATAATTAAGTGTTCGTAACAGGAAAACACTGTAAAATTGTAACTACTCTAAGATATTTAAAGCTGAAATATACACAATCAGTCAAAAGTTTTTGAACAGTAAGATTTGTAATGTTTTTATTTTTTTAAGAGAAATCTCTTCTGCTCACCAAGTCTGTATTTATATGATTTAGAGAACAGCAAAAAACATTTTTTTCATATATTTTTACTATTTAAAATAACTTTCTATTTGTATATATTGTAAAATGTAATTTATTCCTGTGATGCAAAGCTGAATTATTAGCATCATTACTTCAGTCACATGATCCTTCAGAAATCATTCTAATATTCTGATTGGCTGCTAAAAAAACATTTATTATTATTATTATGTTAAAAACAGCTGAGTAGAATTTTTTTCAGATTTCTTTGAAGAATAGTTAAGTTAAGAAGAACAGCAATTATATGAAATAAAAATCTTTCGTAACATTATAAATGTCTTTTGAACAATTTAAAGTATCACTGCTAAATAAAGTATTAATTTCTATAATTTCTTTCCCCTCCAAGCTTTTAAACAGTGTATAATGTTACAAAAGCTTTTGATTTCAGATAAATGTTGATCTTGGATCTTGCTATTCATCAGAGAATTCTGAAAAATGTACTCAACCGTTTAAATATTGATGATGGTAATAATAATAATAATAATAATAATAATAATAATTATTATTATTATTATTATTATTATTACAAATATTTCTTGAACAGCAAATAAGCATATTAGAATGATTTCTGGAGGATTATGTGACACTGAAGACTGGAGTAATGATGTTGAAAATGCAGCTTTGATCACAGGAATAAATTACATTTTAAAAAATATTCAAACAAAAAGCAGTTATTTTAAATAGTAAAAATATTTCACAATATTGCTGTTTTTGCTGTGTTTTGGATCAAATAAATGCAGGCTTGGTGAGCAGAAGAGACTTATTTAAAAAACATTAAACATTTTGGACTGGTAGTGTAGACCTTTGCTTTTTAATCTCTTAAATATGAATGCATATAATAACAAAGCAGCAGAAACGGCATCTACAGCCCTTTTCATTTTCTCTCTCTACTGTCAGAGCGCGCCTGAGAAATTATTTCAAACACTTTATGACTCATCCGCCAATGAAATCCGCGCACGCTCTATCTATTTACTAAAATCCTGTACTCTAAGCCAATCAGGTGTGAGTGGGCGTGTCCGGGTGAGTCGCGCCGGGGTAGAAACAGAACTGAGCATCAGCGGACGGTTTACTTGAGAATGGCGGCTGCTGCGTGCAGTACGCAGAGCACACTGAACCCATGCACTGGCAAACTGCACAGAGAGCATCTGCGGAAAAGTAAAGATTCGCGGAGAAGACAAGCTGCGCTTTTGTTTCTCACTAATATATCCTTGGACGGACGGCCTGTGCGGAACAATGTGAGCGTAGCGGGCCCAAGTGATGCCGAGTTTCAGTGCTCTGACATCGGCGCGACTGTGAGCGAACTGTCCGCTGCAGCGGGTACCGATGGGACCTTCTCCAGCCTCTCTGTCCCCAGACTCGGGCTGCTCAATGTCCCGCCCATCCTGGTTCTGCCGTCGGATTCTGGGTTCAGTAATGTCGGGAGTACTGAGATGTTCCTGGAAAGGGAGAGAGGCTCGTTCTCCTCGCAGAGCAATCTCCTGTCCCCGTGCAGTCTGCAGCCCACTCCGCTCGGACCGCGGAAGTCTCCGACGCTGCTGTCAGTGCAGAGCTGCGGCTCTTCGCTGGAGTCTCGACCGCGGTGAGTTCTGCACAGGTTTCTGAAGGGAGGTTCACTTTAGAGGCGAGTTAATGCATTTTGATAGTTCACATCAACTTCTGAAAAATAAAGTCCACTTGGCCGTGTCTCAAAATCTAGTGAGCTGCCTACCTAGACAGCAAATCATGGTGGCAAGGTACTAAGGTGATAAATTAATGTTTTTAGTTCTCTTTGATTTAAAAGCTATTGATGCTACTTAACTTGTTTAATACTTGGCTTGTGGTGTTTTTTGCTAATTTATTAGTATTAAATAGGCCTATTAATGTTAACCTATTTATAATGAATATTTTGTTAGTTGTTCCAGAAATTAACTATAATATTTGGTCACAAAATATGGAAAAAAAACAGAGACATTTCAAAACATACTTATTATAAAAAGCTACTCAATAATACAAATTATTAATTGCTGACTTTCATTTACTAGGGTTAAGGGTTTCAAGAAAGGTATATTTTAATATGGCTTTTGTATTGCTCAAAATATGACTTAATTCTGGTCTGTAAAGATGCCTAAAGACATCTTTGACCCTGGACCACAAAACCAGTCATTAGGATCAGTTTTCTGAAATTGAGATTTATACATCTTCTGAAAGCTGAATAAATAGTCTTTCCATTGATGTATGGCTTGTCAGGATAGGATAATATTTGGTCGAGATAAAACTGTTTGAAAATCTTGAATCTGAGAGTGAAAATATTGAGAAAATCACCTTTAAAGTTGTCCAAATGAAGTTCTTAGCAATGCATGTTACTAATCAAAAATTAAGTTTTGATATTTTTACGGTAGGAAATTTCTTTCCTTAATATCCTAAGGGTATTTGGCATAACAGAAACATTTTGTCCCATACAATGTATTTTTGCCTATTGCTACAAATATACCCGTGCTACTTAAGACTTTTGACTTTTAAGGATTTGAATCAGGTCTCTTTTCTCTACTATGCTCAACTGAATGTTTTTTTCTTCCTTTGCCATTTTTTTTACAGCTTACTTTGCGACACAAATGACATGTTCAAACATTACATTGTCACGCTTTAGTATAGAGTTCTTTGTACTTATTACATAAGTACTGAGTAATAATGATGAACAATATAAAATGAATGTGTCTTCTTTTTTACTGTGGCTTAATATGTTTGCACATTTTATTGATTTTTATTACAGCATTAACATGGAGACATAATGTAAGGTGTTAGTCATACATGTTTTGTAACCGATTTGACCCAACCTGCATATTTAATGGGAGAGGCACCATGGAGTCATTCAGACTAATGATGTGAGTGGTTGGAAATGTTTATGTTAAATGTGACGTAACGTTGCCAACCACAACCTTAACTTCATTATTTAATTATTTACGAGAATTTTCAAAGAACTGATTACAGAGAATCATATACAGTATACGCTAAACAGAAAGTGTGTATACAGAAACATTTAATGTTTCTTCATCTGATTTTGAATCATTTACCATATCTTCCCAGTTGGAGTTTAATTTGTTTGTACTTTAAATATATGCCCATATTTACAGTGAACGAACCAACTTGGGTTATGTAATCTCTGGTTAACACACCGGTTTGTTTCCAAAATCCTTTCCAAATGTCACTTTGATGATTATTTTAAAAGATTTTTTTGAATATATATGCATGAATTTTGAAGTTTCACTGATTTACGAACAGAAAACGAGGGTGAAATGACAAGCCCACACCATAGATTTTATCTGCTTGACTTTTAAATGTTGTTCCAAAGATGCAGAAGTATGCGAAAAAGACTGTGTTTTCATTCTCACTAGTTCTCTCATTGACCACAGAGTGAACAAACCCTATTCTGGAATCCAGATGACTTCACAGCCAAATAAATGCCTAAAAATGGCCATTTGTGCAAAAAGTTTTCAGCTTTGGTTGGTTTATCTCCCCATGAGGAAGTGAAAAGGCTTGTCATACACACAGTGAGAAAATGACGTTTGTGTTTAGCTCCTAATCTGAACAGTCCATTGAGCAATAGGAGGTCTTTATTCTTTTGACTGTACCTCCCCTCAAACCCTCTTCCCTCTTTTACTTCAAAAAGGGTGCGGTTGTGACATGTAGATTCAAACCAGACTGACAGTCACGGCAGACATTTGCTTTGCTTTATCAGTTGAAACTTTGAGGTCAGTCCGTGCTGCGTATAAGGGTGGTGGTGCTCTTCCAGCGTTACACGCTGCTTTGTGCACACAGTACCTGCAGAGATTAAAGCTTAAGACATTCTGTCATATTCTCAGCCCTTCAAAGGGTCTCCGCAGGCCTGAGGGAATGAGCCATCTCTGCGCTGGAGAATAAATCAGGGTTGCATGAACTTGCTTGATTCAAATGTTGCGGCTTCTTAAAATAGTTCCAGTAAATGCAGCCAACATGCATTTAAATTGACCTTTCCTTGCTTAAAAACAGCCTCTCAGAGTAAGTTGTCACTGAGCGATGTGACAAAGATAAAGATAGTTTGAATAGTCCAACAAGTAGGAGCTTGTTGTTCACGCTTGCCAAATTCTCAGCCTCATGCATTGTCAGAATGCTTTGAGGCTTTAAACTGTTGATGTAGTTGCTCAAAACAGTGGTTTGTAGTCAATAGTTGGAAGATTTTTGCATGAGGGATGTTTTCATTTTTTTTTTTTTTTTTTTTTTTTTTTGAGATTGCCTTTGGGTTACATTCAATGTTAGAGTTTTAAAACCCGATTCCCTGTAGTAACTAAATCTTCCTCTCTCCATTTAAAGCTCGAGTAGATGAAGAAATCATGTTTAAAAAAGGCATTCTCCAACCTTAGACTTCGTTACTTCCAAATTTAAATTCTGTCATCATTTGCTCATCCTCATGTTGTTCCAATCCCATGAGACTTTTGTTCATCCTCAAAAGAAAAAGTATTTTTAATGAAATCTGAGAGATTTCTGTCCCTCTAGTTCATTCCAACAAAACGTAAACTCATGTTTCATTAAAAATACTTTATTTTGTGTTTAGAATGTGAACAAATGTTGGCTCAGCATGGGAGTGAATTTTCATTTTTGGGTGAACAATTACTCTACATTTTCTGCTGCTGTAAAATTTGAAGTCATAAGTTTTTAATACTAATTTCGAAAAATTATGTGTGACAACTTGCTTTACATTAACTATCCTAGTAAAAAAGTAATAGATTTAATATGCATTTATTTTATACTAAGTATAGTTCAAGTCTGTTGTCGATTGTATGATCTTTAAATAATATCAGTCTTTAAATGCGCAATATTTAAAGTGTACCTAAAGTATACTTGCAGTAGTTCCACTTTAGCACAAATACATATTTAGTACATCTTTAGGTGCACTTTAGCACTACTTCCGCACAATTAAAAGGCATTAAGTACAAAATTAGTTGTTTCAATTTAGCAGACTTTAAATATTACACTAAAAGTACAATTGCAGGGTATTTTTTTATCAAGTACATAATATGTAAATCCTTTTGATCTGAACTTAAGAATTACATCTGCTTAATATCAATAAAAAATAAAGTGCTTACAGGATTTCTAAAGAAAAGAACTGTAAAACAGATATTGGACATTATAAGAACCTTTTTGTTCTGAGAATTTCGCAAGTTTTGGATTTTGCAAGTTTTTCACTTTGTAATTATGTTCCGCGTGGAATCGCCGAGACCGCGACGCGAGCACCGCCTTAACTGCACAAAACAGCCCCACTACGAGAGAAAGCGGCAGGTAGCCGCGCGGTTAACCCACAGCGCCCGGCGCGAATGCCCCTTCACGGGACGCTGGAAGCAGCGGAACCGCGGCGCGGGCGCCGCCTCGGCTGCATGGGGCGCTTCTGTTGCACAGACGGGTGGCGGCCGCGCGGAGGTTCCGCTGCTTGCAGCGTCCTGGAGCGAACGTTACCTCAAAAGCCGAAATGACGCCACACATTACACCGAGGTGGAAGCACGAACTAATATCATCCTCCATTAACGCTAACATTGGCATCGTGCCCTTATGCTAGTATTTCCTGTCACTGTTTAAGTTCAGAGATAAGAAGACTGCAATCTAGCGGTCAGGATATAAACTCAAAACGAAGCAACTGTCATGAATCTTGTATTATTATTATTTTTTTTAATATCGATATTCCGTTTTTGAGAACCCATATAATATCGCCAAACAAAATGTCGCGATACACATGTGTGTCAATATTTACTTACACCCCTACTAGTTGAAGCATTGAGTATGTGACAATTAGTTGTGGATGCTATGACTTAAGTTGCTCTTGTTCTGCACATGGTAAGAGTAGGACGAAAAGCTGCATCTCTTTATATTGTCACTACTCACTAGTAACCTGTAATGGCCAAATATATTTAAAATTATGCCAAGCGAAAATAAATTGAAACTAAACCCATTGAATCAGCTAACACTACACTTGACAGTGAAAACTGTTGCTTCTTCTTGTTTAGGGGAAGTACCTTCATGTGAGTTAATAACTTGTCTGGTAATGGGTGTATACGTGTTAGGGAAGTGGTGCTGTTTGCGGACTGACCTTGGGCTTAGCTCATGCTCTTGTGTCAATAGCACCTGTGGTGTAATCAGAATTTGAAGCTGAGGAGCTCCAGAAAACACTCTGCAGTGTGAAAGATGCTGCTAATAGTGTCATTTGGCTTCACCTTTGCTGGTTTAGGTATGACTAGACGTGATGACAGTGTGAGATTTTATATATAAATCACCCCTCATGCCAACAGAAAGGCTATGCTACACTCCTACTGTGTTGAAAATAGGGCTGTAGCTATTGATTGTTTTAGTAATTGAGTATTCTACTGATTATTCCATCGATTAATCAAGTACTTGCATAAGAAGTCGTTTTCTAATTTGTTTCCTTTTTAAAAAAAATGTAACATTTTTATTGCTGAAATTGCATACATTAATAACCATGAAAACTAAACTCATTTAATGCATTACATTCAAAATGCAAATACAAATATATCAATTGAAATACATATATAACATTATTTATATATATATATATATATAAAAATACAAAAATCAATTTCATATTACTTTAGAAAAAGGTTAACATTACAACCTAAAACGAAGGCATAAGTCAAGAAATTGAGGCATTTCGATGTTTAATTCAGCTCAGAGGGACATGCTTTTACTTGCAGTTACAAATGCATAAATAATATTTTGTTATTTTAAACAAAACATTGAATACTGATATTTACATGTATTTTTAAAATGAAGATACTTTAAATGTGAAATCAAAAGTAAGTCACTGTTAAGTAAGTGAGTCATTGCGATTGAACTGAATCATTTAACGGGTGATTCATTCAAGAACGAAACACCGTGATGTTGCTCAAAGACGCAAAACAGTGCTGTGGCTGTGTTTGTAATGGTTATTTGTTGGTGAAATAGAGCAAAAATAGGCAATATGCTGTCTAAAACGTAAGTCTCCTAATATTAACTTCTTGTTTATTGATGAACTGTTGCATGAAATCAGTATCACATTTGTAATCAAGCTGAGGCACTCTTCGTTTGATATTCACTAACTTTCCAACTTTCTCTGTGTCACAGAGAGAGAATGAGACAATCAACATAAATGACACTTAGTCTTTAACAAAACATAGCTAACTTAGGGACATCATAACTAACCACCATTGATTTACGGTGGTACATATGTCCAGCGTTTATCTGTTTGTGCGTCAGTAATAATGGTCCGTGGGGAAACGCAGAGTTCAGTGTGTAGTAAATGGACTAAACGAATCCTCGAGGCAAAAAAAAAAATGTTACTCGAGGAATCGTTTCAGCCCTAGTTGAAAACAAATGTTGTATGAATGTGGGTAAATGATAGGCCCTCATATCTACTTACGATTTTTTTAACAGGTAGTTGTTAACAATATTGTCCTATTAACAAAGACAAATAACAAAGTGTTTACACTTCTGTTTAAAAGATTGAGGTTAGTAAGATTTTTTTTAGCTGGAATATGACAGAACTCATGCAGAACAACTATTTCCTTAAAGGGATAGTTCACCCAAAAAAAGAACATTTCGGTCCTTGACGATTCAAGTCAACAGCTGAACATTTTTGACAATTAAAAAAAAAAGCATATCAAGGAACACAAATTAAAAAAAATAATAATAATAATAATAATGAAAATAAATATATATATTTATTTATAAAGGTGCATTTATTTGATCAAAAATACAGCAAAAACTGTAATATTGTGAAATATTAATATCATGTATTCAACTTTAATATATTTTAAAATGAGATTTATTCCTGTGATGCAATACTGAATTTTTAGCATCATTACTCCAGTCTTCAGTATCACATGATCCTTCAGAAATCATATGCTTATTTAACATGCTGATTTGCTGCCCAAGAAGCATTTCATACTATTATCAATGTTAAAAATAGCTGTGCCGTAATTTTTTCTGGAAACATGTTTCTTTAAAAAATGTGTACTGACCCCAAACATTTGAATGGAACTACATTAATCATATATCTATATCGTATGTATTATCCAAAGTAACAGCTGTTTTAGATAATGCTACCAAACGCACTCATAAATTTTGTTGTAACCCATGTAGCACCTCCAACACACCAGCCCACTGATTGAGGCCTGACATTTCACCCACTCAATTCTCTGAGGCACTTCCTCTTAAGCCTGTGCTTCGGCACTTTTTGCACGAGCGCTGGTTTCTAGCCTAGCCTTTCATCCCTGTTTGCTGTTGGAACATTGGAAGCATGGAATCAGGCCATATGTTCTCTCAGCACTTTAATTCTGTGCATGTCCAGTCCAGGCAGGATTACGCCAGGGTATTTATTCAAAGCTTTGTGACGTGACTGTGGCCTGACTGCATCCAGTCGGCCAGGAACAGCTATTGATCCCCTGGAATGAGGGGCAGGGATCTGCTGGACATAAAATTATGAGATATATAACACACATACGATATGAAGAGAGACGAGCAGCGGTACAGTATATGAAGAGAGAGAGGGGGTTAACATTCCCTCTGCCTCCTAACTAGAGTTATTCTTCTAGGATTGTACATTCTTTCTTAACTGTTTGTTTATCTTTGCCAGCCTGCTGCATGAGATTCCTTGGGCTGATGAGAATTATCCTCTCATGCGAATTTTGCCCTTTAAGTTATTTCACAATTGTTTTACAATTTTATGTGATAGCACAAGCTAATCTGTGGCTGAAGAGTTAGAATAATTAGTTTTGCTGTTTGTGCAGGGCAAATCCTTTTCTAAACACCCAATTTGGTGTTCCTTGTCAAAAATGACTGTCCTTTTAAAAAACTGCTGTAATTGTGCTATATTATAACCAAATTTTGATTTCATGATTTTTATCAACTTGTTTTCTTCAAGTTAAGACAAGTTTTGTATTTCTTTTTGTAAGAAAGTAACGTAATTAGTTACTTTTTTTAAGGAGTAACTTTCCCCAACACTGCTTGTTACTAAGTAAATTTTAGTCAAATGAAATCATTTTAACTAGCATTTTTGGGAAGAAGAAAATCCTCTCTGGGTCAAAATGTCTGAAAACACTATAGTTCAGATGCAGAAGCCTCTAAGTCCATCTTACTTTTTTCTTTAAAATGAGCATTTTATCAGGCTCCTATGTATAGGTTTCATACCGGTACTTCTGATTGGGCTGAGGCTCGGGTTTAGTGAGTTTGAAGTAAACGTATTTGATGGACGTGTACAATCCCTTACCAAAAAGAAGTATACTTCAAGTTTATTTCCTTAAGTATACTTAACCCTTTAACTGTCACCGTCCCCCCTGTGGGACGCCTAAGTTTACTTCACCAAATTATAAAATATATAAATTATAAAATAGACAACATTTTGAACAAAAAAAAAGACTATGAATTGGATTCGGAGTGATAATCAAAACGTTGATCAACACTCCAAAGCTTGACAGTCATTATTACCTCTTCATGGGTCACATTTTATACCATAACATTACAGTTTTGATGCTGTTTTATGACTGATGACCGTTTTAAAAACGTGTGGAAGCATCTGTTGTTTCGGTTTCTTCTTCACTCGTGTTTTGCAAATTCTGTACAGAAGATGTGTAATAGCACCCCCTACCATATAATAATGAAAACATGGATTCTCTGAGAACAATATTGCTCAAATATATTTAGACTTTTTCTAAGTATAAGTCAAGTATACTTAAATGTAATTTTAAATACATTTCTGAGAAGTACATAAAAAGTAGACTAAAAGTATACTTTCTTATTTTTAGTTTAAAAGAAGTATAAGCACACTTGAATAAACTTCTTTCTCGTAAGGGATGTCGAGCATTCACTCAGTATCATTATCTAATTTTTGACCGAGGTGGCTTTTAGAGGGTTTTGCATCAGAACTCTTCATATGATTTTTTTTTTTAAAGCAGAAACATTTAAATAACCAAATCAAATTTGCATTTTAATCACAGTAGCAGTGTGTATTAGCTCTTACAATGTGCATTTTTACAACTTGGAAATTCATAACGACAATAAAATATATGTAGGGATGTAAGATATATCAGATAGATAGATTATCAATTATGTTGTCAGTATTGTAATGCAATAATTGCACCTGCTGATTTAGCTTGTTTTTACATTTACAGCTCAAAATTATTTATACCCTTGGTAAATATGATCAAAGAAGGCTGTGAAAATAAATCTGTATCATTAATTCTTTCGATCTTTTATTTAAAAAAATTACAAATTGTAGAATGAGAATTTAAAATGGAAGAGAAATCTCATTATAAAATACACATTGGCCACAATTAATCATACCCTTTTATTCAATGCTTTCTGCATCCTCCTTTTGCCAAGTCTTCACCTTTAATGCCTGATAAGTTTAGAGAACATCTGACAAGTGATCATAGACCATTTCTTTATACAGAATCTCTCCAGACCCTTCAGATTTCCAGATCCATGTTGGCGCTTCTCCTCTTCAGTTCACCCCACTAATTGTCTATAGGGTTCAGGTGAGGGAACTGAAACGGCCATGGCAGAAGCTTGGTTTTGTTCTCAGTGACCCATTTTTGTTTTGATTTTGATGTTTGTTTGTGGATCATTGTCCTGTTGGAGGATCCAACCACGGACCATTATAAGATTTTTAGCAAGGTCAGTCAGTTTTTAATTTTTTGATCTGTTTATTTGTTAGAATCCATGATGCCATCTATCTGAACACCAAGATACTATCAAGATACTTTTGATTTTAGTTTTTAGAGTTTTTTTTTATTTACATAAAATGTTACTAAATTTTCTGCCAAAACATGATATAATATAAATCATATGAATAATTTTCATATTATTGGTATCAGCTGGACTTAATATCAGTACGTGACTAAAAAAGTAATAAGAAATGCATTTTTTCTTGTAATTTGTCATCACTGATACACATAGTGATACACTAAGAGACCCGACTAATCGATAATGAAATTTGTTGTTTCCATGAATGCTCTAATGGATGATTCATCCAAACACATCCATCTTTCCCTGGGCAATCTGCCCACTCTGATTGTGTCTGTGATTTGATATGACCTCCAGGGTCCTGCCTCACCAAGCTTATGTCTTAGTTTCTTCTCCATCCCATTTTCTGCGTTTGAATTGGATGCAAACGGATTGGAGATTTACTAGGAAACAGAGAGAGAGAGACAAAAAAAAAAAGACATAAATGAAATGTCGGGATCAAGTGAGTGACAGATGGGCCGACAGAAAATGAGGTTTACGCAAAGCTGGCAACTGCTTCAGAGTTCATCACGTTTTTCATTCTGGAGGGGTTTGAAGTCATTTGTTTTCGGTCACAGTCTTCAGCTTTTCTTTGCTCTCTTCTTCTCACTCGCCTGCACGCAGGTGCGGTTCCTCGCCCTGGGTTATGATAATAGTAATTCAGATTCTGAGGGAGGGTGTATCACCACACAAATGGCGGAACAGATGGAGGGTGCGAATAGGGGGAGTTGTTTGTGGTGGTTCGGCACGCTAGGGTTGTGTAATAGTTTTCAAACCAAACAGAAGGTAAATGTGCCCTGGTTTTGTGCCCAAAGCATGTGGCAGAGATCTGTGATGCTCATGTAGGGATAGAGGGGTTTAGAAAACACACAGATGAGACGTAGACCAAAAGTTATGTAACTGTAGTTATGGTAAGACACGTAACCCAACTGGCTTTTCAGCAGGGTTTTTTGAGGAATTTTCAGAGAAAATTAACATCATGTTGGCCTTAAGAAC
This sequence comes from Labeo calbasu, assembly GCA_019740295.1. Classification (NCBI taxonomy): domain Eukaryota; kingdom Metazoa; phylum Chordata; class Actinopteri; order Cypriniformes; family Cyprinidae; genus Labeo; species Labeo calbasu. The sequence goes on from JAHKKF010534799.1 coordinate 23,283, forward strand.
GACCAGTTAGTCTGGTGTTATTCTAAAAACTTAACAATTCATTTATGAAACTGTTGGTTTGCACATTATTTAACCAGGACAAGATGAAGTGCAGCAGAAGTCAAGTGAAATTTGACCAACTGTCTGCTCAGGCACATGGTTTTTGGTATTTTAAAACTTGATCTCCTAGTTTAATGCTCCATAATCCATATTTTCCAAAGAATTGCAGAGCTCTTGGCACTCTTGTGCATTCCTTTGCATGAAATGCTTGAGTTGTTTAAAAAACAAAATATAATATTACTAAAAAAAGCTGTGGCATAGCAGTTTGTACATGTGCGTCTAACAGGTTGAACCATTTATACTGTCTTTGAACAGTAGGAAGATAAATGTCACATTTGTAGCAATAGCCAAAAATACATTGTATGGGTCAAAATGATTGATTTTTCTTGTATGCCAAAAAATCATTAGGATATTAAGTAAAGACCATGTTTCATGAACATATTTAGTAAATTTCCAACTGTAAATATATCAAAAATTAAGCTTTGATTAGTAATATGCATTGCTAAGAACTTGATTTGGACAACTTCAAAGGCGATTTTCTCAATATGTAGATTGTTTGCACCCTCAGATTCCAGATTTTCAAATATCTCAGCCAAATATTTTCCTATCATAACCATACATCAATAGAAAGCATATTTAATTAGGTTTCAGATGATGTATACATCTCAGTTTCACAAAATTTACCCTTATGACTGGTTTTGTGGTCCAGGGTCACAAATGTCATCACAAAAAATAATTTTCTATAGTTTCGAAGTCAATATGAAATCAGTATTGACCATATTGTCGGAGTCAATCGCCTTGTGGGCAGCGTGGCACTTTCTGATCTCCTGTTCCCCTCTCTTTCCCACATTGAATGATTCATCTATGTTTTATTATGAATGATTCACCAATGTACATTATTCCAAAGGAAATTGTCTGTCCTTAATCAAAGTGTAATAACTTGCTCTTCCTCTAGTCCTATCGAAGTAAAACGTGAATGTGATTTCAAGTCAATGAGCCGTAATGAAGGTGCCATGTGGAGCAGGTCATAACCAGTTTCATTAGCAATAATGATACATTCCCTTGAGGAAGGGAAACAGCCAGTCAGTTGACTCACACACTTCAACCACATTTAAACGCCGGAACAGTGCTTGGCTCAACGAGAACAAACTGGTGTATAATAACAGATGACTTTATATAGAACAAATAAAGTGAAATGCATTTGGTTTAGAACAGTTTCAGCAGCATAAAACCAGTGTGCTGAGTTTTGGGTTTTGTTTTGGTTCTTTCCATCAAAGTCGTTGAGTTTGGGTTAAATACTTGTGGGCATTTGGGCTGTTTTGCATAGTTCTGATGTGGCCGCTCTGAGTCACAGCAGCATGTTTTATAAAGGTTGTGGATAATCTTCAGTCAATATGAAGGACTTAAAGAGATAATTCACCCAAAAATGGAAATTCTGTCAATTATTAATACCCCCTCATGGCATTCTAAACCCGTAAGACCTTTGTTCATCTTCGGAACACAAATGAAAATATTTTTGATGAAATCCAAGAGCTTTTTTGACCCGAAAGAGAGCTTTCAGAAAGCTCTCGGATTTCATCAAAAATATCTTAATTTGTGTTATGAAGATGAAAGGTCTTACAAGTTTGGTACGACTTGAGGGTGAGTAATTAATGACAGAATCTTCATTTTTGGGTATCTATCCCAAATAGTTTAAATTTCATGTTTCACCCATGTTCTGTCCATCTGTATTTGTCCTCAGGAGTCGGAACCCATCTGGCTCTCCTCGTCCACGCTCCATGAAGAAAGTTCACTTTATTAAGAACATGAGGCAGTATGACACAAGGGGCAGCAGGTGTGTTTATTCATTTCTTTATGTGGGTGTGTGGGTTTTGGGGTTGTTAATACCAGTGATAACAGCACTGTGTGTGTGTGTTTATGTCTGTCGGTCTGTCTTTTCCCGTGCTAGTCATGTTTTCCCCTCAGTGTGCTTCAAAACAAACAATCTGGCTCTCATCATCATTCTCTTCTCAGTTTGGCAGTGATGCGTTACAAATACTTTATACAGTTCTTTTTGTATGATTCATGTGAGGATATCATATTTCTGACTGGTTGTACACAAATACTGAATATATATATAATACTGAATATATATAAATATATAAAGGGGCCATATCTTAAGAATAAACGTTATTCCTAAACACCAGAAAAAGATATTATCGTTCCAGTTTATATATGCACTACCAGTCAAAAATTTTTGAACCATAAGATTTTTAATGTTTTATTTTTTTAAGAGGTCTCTTCTGCTCACCAAGCCTGCATTTATTTGATCCAAAGTACAGCAAAAATTTTAAATAACTATTTAAAATAACTGTTTTCTATTTGAATATATTTTAAAATGTAATTTATTTCTGCAATTTCAAAGCTGAATTTTTAGCATCATTACTCCAGTCATGTGATCCATCAGAAATCATTCTAATATTCTGATTTGCTGCTCAAAAGACATTTTTGTTATTATTAAATGTTGTTGAAAACAGCTGAGTAGAATTTTTTCAGGTTTCTTTGATGAATAGAAAGTTCAGAAGAACAGCATTTATCTGAAATAGAAATCTTTTGTAAAATTATAAGTGTCTTTATCATCACTTTTGATCAATTTAAAGCATCCTTGCTAAATAAAAGTATTTATTTCTAGAATAAACTAGCATGATTTATGAAGGATCATGTGACACTGAAGACTGGATTTTTGTGTAATGATACTGAAAATTCAGCTTTACCATCACATGAATAAATCGCATTTTAAAATATTTTAGAATATAAAACAGTCACTTATATTAAAATAATATTTTACAGTATTACTGTTTTTACTGCACCCTTGATGCATTTTTATCTGCTCTTAACTGTTGTAGCAGCACATTTTAATGCATATTGTTTTGCAGAAAGATTTACTGAAGAATGGCAACTATATTGAACCCCAAAATAGTATATGAACCATATAACAAAATTTGAATTTCAGTTATCTGACTTTATAATTGGATATTATGGTGAGTTTTGGCACAGTCCGCTCGACATAAGGAATGACTGTATGGGATCTGTGTTGTTCTCTTAAGGAAGTGGTTGTTCTCCGTGAGATCTGGCCTCATTCCATCTGAGGAACGGCGGATATGTTTACTAAAGTCCCATTATAAACTGCCCCAAATAGACAGCAGTCCATATTTTCCACTTGTGTTCCCAGGCTTTGGGTTTTCACACACAAACAAGCACATACCTACTCACATTCACAGGGTCACAGACAGGATTGGGGGGCAGGCACATAAAACCGATAAGATGTTTTCCACCGGATGATCACAGATCCAGATAAGCCTGGTGTTCAGTGGCCTCATCTATGGAATAAACACAGATACTCAATGTAAAAAAAAAAATGCTTCCTGTAAAAAACAATAGGCCACTGTTCCAAAAATGGCCATAATATCCTATTATAATGCAATTTAAAATCAGATCATTGAAACACAAAATTTGTAACTTCATCAGTCATATCCTATTTTTGGGTTCAATATAGTTAGCATTCTTCAATAAAAAGTTAATAAACAATCTGAAGAGCTGAATCCTTCATTGACCCATTTAATTTGTGATTAAAAAAAAATGTGCTTGTTGAAATCTATTAACTCCGAAATTGATACCTGAGATATAAATGGAAATCCATCCCAGAAATCCCTAGAAATGATTCAATTAATTGCCCTGACTCATATTCACTCACTGTTATTTCTGGAGCCATTTCTCCTCTGACATGTGACCCTTGACAAAGAAAGCGTCAGAAAAATCCTCCAGGTTGCTGCGGCAGACCCTCAGTTTCATGTTAACTGCCATTTTACCACCATAACCATAGCTGACACAGACATCACCCCACTTCCTGTGCGTTTGTATGAAGAAGTGAGAGAGAAGTGTACACTGTTTTAGCTCTGTGTGTGTATTGGCAGTAAGGTATTTTGAGAGCTGCCCTATTTGACCCCTCTGGTGTCACATGTGTTGTGTTTGTTCTTGATCTGAATGTACTGAGAGATTAGTGTGTCATTTATTTTATGAAGTGTTGAGTTAACCTGTGTAATGTAAGAGTGTGTAATGTTAACTAGTTTGTGTTTACCACTGCAGGATCGTGCTTATCTGCGCCAAAAGGTCTTTGTGTGCCGCCTTCTCTGTGCTGCCGTATGGAGAGAGCTTCCACATCAGGTACGCATGAAGCAAACATGAAAATCTGCTTATTTAAATCAAAGGTCAAATTTGGTTATACAGTACAGTGTGGTGAGAAGGTGGGTGGATTCACTCAGTCACGCTTAACACGAAAGTGTAAACCGGGCATTGAAACTATCTTGCAAATTAGCTGTCCTAATAATTTCTGATGTCTTTTACGAAACTACTGTATGTCTCTCACAATTTGACTGGTCACCGGGAAGGGTTGTGGTGTGCCCTTTAGCCAGTCTGTCCCATGCGAGTAGTTTGATTCAAACTGTTTATTTAATGAATCAGCCAAAAAGACTCAAACTAGTGGGTCTAATCAGGCTGATGAATCAGTCTAATGACTCACTCACTCGCTGAATTGGTTGTAACAGTTCTTAACTAACTCACTGAAGCGTTACTTTCGCCAACTCAAAAAATCAGTTCATTTACTGACTGTTTATTTATATTACAGCGTATAGTTAAAGTTGGCATGAAATTAAAGTTTTTTTATATTAGAGATGCACCAATCGATCGGACAGCGATCAGAATTAGCTGGTTTTCCACATGATCGACCCGGTCTGCCGATTCTGAGCCATTTCGTTTTGACATCACACTTATGGCGACTGATAATGTATTTATATCATGACCGATGAAGCTTGCGCAGCTTAAAATGAGTAAATCAAAACAAATGAGTGCAACGGCACTCACAGAAAGTTATAGATGCATACTGCAGTAGAAAAAAATATATTTATAAAATGGTGTAGGTATGCAACATTGCATGACCAATATGATTCCCCAAATATCAACACAACTGCAATGTGCAATTTTATACAACGGTAGTTCAATAAATAAGAAGTTTAAATTAAACAACTTACATTTTGGACAAAATATTGAATGTTTTTGCTCAATTTCATTGCAGAAAATAGTTCCAATCAAAGCCACAGCAGAACTGCTGCATGACTCCGAGCAACACAGCGGTGTTTCGTTAATGAAACCACATTTTTGAATGATTTAGAAACCCATTCATAAAGACTAAAATGACTCACTCATTTAAAGTCTTTTGCATACATTTTATAAAATTATTTATGTAAATGCATTTATAGAGAATATCTGTAATTTTGTCCAGATTGGGGGAATTGTAATGTTTAATAATTTTTTATTATGTAAATTATGAAAATCAGAATCAGCAACTTACAAGGTCACACTTACAAAAAAATCAGAAATCAGAATCAGCCAAGAAAATTGCAATCGGTGCATCTCTAGTTTATATATATATGTATATATATATATATATATATATATATATATATATATATTAGTGTTGTCGAGTTGATTAATCACAATTAATCGGCATACAAAATAAAAGTTTGTGTTTACATAATATAAGTGTGTACTGTGTATATATGTATATACACACGCATATGTATATATTTGTATAAATTTATATATTTAGGAAACCTTTATTTTGGATTCGATTAATCATGATTAATCGGCATACAACATAAAAGTTTGTGTTTACATAATATATGTGTGTGTAAGGGCTGCACAATTATGACAAAAATCATAAATGTCAATTATTCCTTGAAATTGTAATTGCGATTATTAATTACGATTATCACAATTTAAATTGATGTTTTGAATAGCTTTACACCATTGTTTGAAGCAACTGCATGCCACATTTTTATATAGTTTCTTCTTTAAATATAAAAAAGTAAAAATTAAAAAAGAAAAACGAGAAAAAAAACCTTAAGATAACCTGTAGAAAAAATACACACACTCTCTCTCACACACACACCCACACCCACCCACAAATCTTAAGAAAGCAGAATAGTGAAAGTGTATTTTATTTATTTATTTATTTATTTATTGTAATTGTGCCTTTGAATGATTACATAATTGTGATTAATCAGCATCCAAAATAAAAGTTTGTGTTTACATAATATATGTGTGTCTACTGTGTATATTTATATGTATATATAAATACACACACATATGTATATATTTGTATAAATGTATATATTTAAAAAACTTTTATTTTGGATGTGATTAATCTCGATTAACTGGCATCCAAAATAAAAGTTTGGGTTTACTTAATATACTGTATGTGTGTACTGTATAAATTTATGTATTTAAGAAACCTTTATTTTGGATGTGATTAATCATGATTAATCGTCATACAAAATAAAAGTTTGTGTTTACATAAAATGTGTGTACTGTGTATATTTATATGTATATATAATTACACACAGATATGTATATATTTGTATAAATGTATATATTTAAGAAACCCTTATCGTGGATGTGATTGATTTGACAGGCTTTCCTTTAGTATATTTTTATATTTCTTATATAGTTAGCAACAGTTATTCACATAGGAGTACCTGGGTTCAAATAATACTATATAATACTACTAATGTAGTTGGAGAATCAATGAAATCATTATGGTTGGAGAATTGTTTAGTTTAAAACAGAATTAGAATTGAGATTCCCATTTCTAGCCATCACTTGCATGACTCGTCTTTTTTTTTTTTTTCCTAAATCTCAAATAGACAGATAAACACACAGAGATATTGAGTTGAAAATACGGTCAGTTTGGTTCCTCTGCTCTCCTCTGGGGTGGGATTCGGGGCGAAAGGGGCAGGAAGGAATTTTTCCCACATCTCTGAGCTGGGCTTGGCATGACACAGCCAACAACCCCTGTCCTTTCCCACCCTCTACATTGTAGTTCCGTAAAATGCTGAAATAAGGAATTGAACCATGGGAAACCTTGTATTTTAGCTCACATTTTTTGAAAGAGAGAAGAAATTAAACAGCCGTGTTATACAAGAGGTCTAAGACTGTAGATAAGGGATAATGGAGGGAGTGAATATATACAGTACGTGTGTGTGTGTTTAGTCAGTGCTTAAAGAGTAGCACTATACACACTCAGCTACTTCTGTCTGGAAGAAAAAGCAAGTGATTGGGACATCAGGTTGAATTTGAAGCTGTCTGTATTAGGTGAGTTAGACTTGTGTGTTTGAACTTTTCGTAGACTCCATGTTTTCAAGTCTGTAAAGATCTTTCTGCTGCTTTTTCAACCAAGCAACATTAAATTTAATGAGCTAACATGTCTTTTCGCCTTGTTTCAGGATGGGAAATACTGCATGGCTCATCTCAAGGGCTTTTATTTTTAAATAGCCAACATATTTTAGTGTATATCGCAGTTAGTCAGAAGTAGGTGGTGTTAGGGGGAAAGACATTCTAGAGAGTATTTGATGAGACAGTTTTTGGGCTGTTTTCTCAGAAGAGAAAAAAGCGAAATTTTAAGGGAAACTTCAAGTACTATTTTCAGTAATATGAGATTGGTTGACAAATAGGTTAAATCTGTCTGTGTGTCAGTGACCCTCGTCTGGATGCTCAGCGGCGGAGACACTCATCTGGAGGAATATCCACCACCCTAGAGATGATTCCCGGGCTGGAGGGGGTGGAGCTGGGCATGTACGGCAGGGTAAGAGCTTGTCATTCTATCGCTGCACCTGTCAATCTGTCAGTCAGGGAATGTCACAGGGCATTGTGCTCAGCGTAGCACTCGGCCTGCTCAGGAATGACAGCTTTATATCTCTTTATTTGATATGGCCAGAAGGTTAAAGGAGCTGTCAGGATATCTCAGGCTGACAGACATCTTATGTTCTTATTTCTTGTGCAGACGGTGTCGTACGCTCAGTTCCTGTACCCCACTAACGCTCTGGACCGCCACAAGCCCGCAGTGGATCTCGCTCTACCCATGCCTTATTCCAGAAACAGCATCCCTTGCAGCTGTCCTCCCTCTCGCCTCAACAGTACTGTCGGCCTGGACCTGGGCATGTCTCACACAGGTACAGACAAGCTAGTACATCTAGAATTGTGAGAACTTTCCATAGACATACAGTGGAGATCAAAATTAGAGAACTATAAATACTTGATTTTTCTGAAATATTGTTGATCTTTATTGCTCACTGTTCTACTAACAAATGACAAAATGTCCAAGGCATTTCAACCAAAACCTTAATTTTGTGGAAAAAACAGTGATCAAAATGACAGAACAGTAACCACTGTAGCACAAAAGAAGACGGCTACTAAAATCTTGGAGGGTTACAGCTGTCAGAAATTAGTGTAAAGTGTAGTTGCTTTGAATGACTTCAGCTTATTGCAGCCATAGGACATCACAATTATTATATATTTTATTATATATTTTAATCAGTTATATTTATTTTTTTGTTATCGGCATATGTTGAAGAAGATTCGTCTCTTGTCGTCTCTGAGATTAGAGATTAGAAAACTAATGCTGCGTTACTTTCGCTTTCTGTATGGTGAATTGACTGAAGTTAAGACGTTCACCGGCATAACTAATGCACAAAGTTTTCACGTTTCTTGTGTGATATCCATTAACTCGCCTTTGTGGTTTAAAACAGAAATATTTCCAATATTGCGACTTAACCGCAAACCCCCATGTTCCGAGTTCTGTTTCGTTTCTTCTTCTTGTGGTTTTAAATAGCTTGAACGTGTAAATTGGCAAATGAATCTGCAAATCACATGCCGAACGGTGTGGTCTGGACCTGGTTCGTAATATCACGGATCAACTGCGATCCGTTTAGGCCCTAATAGATTATATGACAGATCAGAGCAATCTTTTTTTTACTAATTTAACATAAAATCATCAAATTGTTACTCCATATCAATCGCATACAACGAAAGTACAGAATAATTAGAACAATCATTTTACACACAATAAATAACAGAGCATCATATCTATACAAATTTTCCCCAGAACGTGCTCGCGACCCAGTAGAAATTCTTCCACAGCCCAGTAGTTTGTTGGGGACCTCTGATGTAAAGGAGAAGTTCACTTCGAGAACACAAATTTACAAATAATTTACGCACCCCCCTTGTCATCCAAGATGTTCATGTTTTTCTTTCTTCAGTCAATTCAGAAATTATCTCCATATAATGGACTTTAATGGTGCCCCCAAATTTGAAGCTCTAAAATGCAGTTTAAATGCAACTTCAAATGGCTCTAAATGGTCCCAGCCAAGGAAGAAGGGTCTTATCTAGTCAAACAATCTGTCATTTTTTAAACAAATTGACAATTTATATGTTTTTTAACCTTAAATGCTCGTCTTGTCTAAGTCTGCGTGAACTGTGTGTTTTTTTTTCCAGTTCAATACAGTCAATACAGTTGGGGTATGTCGAAAAACTCTCATCTCGTTTTCTTCCCCAACTTCAAAATCGTCACACATCGCTGCAGAAGTACCAACCCAGTGTTTACAAAGTGAACATGCAAAGAACATCAAGCGCCCTTTTTAAAAAAAATGGTAGAACAGCGATGTAGAAGAAAAGAAGAAAACGAGACAGGAGGTGTTTGACATGCCCCAACTGTATTGACCTGGATTACACAGACTACGCATCACAGAGAGACAAGACAAGCATTTTAGGTTAAAAAGTATATAAATTGTCAATTTGTTTAAAAAATGACCGATCGTTTCACTAGGTAAGACCCTTCTTTCTCAGCTGGGATCGTTTAGAGCCCTTTGAAGCTGCATTTACACTGCATTTTGGAAGTTCAAACTTGGGGGCACCATAGAAGTTGACTATATGGAGAAAATTCTTGAAATGTTTTCCTCAAGAAACATAATTTCTTATTGACTGAAGAAAGAAAGACATGAACATCTTGGATGACAAGGGGGTGAGTGAATTACCTGTAAATTTTTGTTCTGGAAGTGGACTTCTCCTTTAAATAAGCTAGTGTCATTGTAAACATGCAATATTCAAGAAGCCACAGATTTGGATTGACCAACTTCACTTGCAGTGACTGAAAGGGTCATCCCTTTGGCTTTCATCTGGGTAGGGTTGCATCAGCCATTCATAAGTTCTTACTTAAATTAGAATGTTAAGTCCACACTAGAGGCTTAGTAACTACTAGCTAGTTTGTAACTAAATCTATATATTATTTGGTTGCACCAGTTGTTCGTAAGTCAGGACGTAGCTAGTAG
>JAHKKF010534800.1:0-55557 GCA_019740295.1 Labeo calbasu
AAATATTGTCATTATATATGGTCATTTTTGAGCGAGATGTTATCGGTCTAATCAGATTTAATGGTCCATGCTAAGCTATGTTAAAAGTGCTACCGTCAGACCCGGAGATCGACTGAATGGTTTCGAAAACGGTAAAACTCAACTGTTCAACTCTAGGGGAGTTGAAAATTATTCAAAAGTAAAAGTAGTGTTGTTTTGTATTGTTTGATTGAGCATTTTGTCTGAAAGCAGGCATTTATATTCATGTTTGCAGGTATTTTTTCATCAAACATGTACCTCCACTAACAGAAGAGCAGCTAACTCGCAAACCTGCGCTCCCTTTGAAGACTCGCAGCACTCCCGAGTTTTCCCTGGTGCTTGACCTGGTCAGTGTTAAACGCCACAAAAGACTCATTCTTGCTACTAGGGATTCATTTTGGCATAGATTCTCATTACTTTTTTTTTTTTTTTTTTTTTTTTCCCCCCTTCCACAGGATGAAACTCTTGTCCATTGTAGCTTGAATGAGCTGGATGATGCAGCACTAACCTTTCCTGTACTCTTCCAAGATGTCATATACCAGGTATACGTCCAAGCTGTCTTTGTTTTAATAGATTGTTTGTCAATAGCATAACACTAGAGGGGGCTATAGAGCCATTTTAAGAAACTTGTCCAGGAGTCCGTTATCTTAAGCAAGTCTCTCATGTTGAGTGACTTAAAATTTGTGAAAATTATTATTATTATTTTCTCCTATTGTTTGGGAGGCTAAAATCCTGTGTTCTTAGCAGCTGAATTCTAATTTACAATTTCTGTTAGGTTTATGTGCGGTTGAGGCCATTTTTCAGAGAGTTCCTTGAACGCATGTCACAGATTTATGAGGTAAGCCTTCTTCCAGTTTAACTCCACATAACCTCTCATCCTTTTTCTCTAAATAAGCGATGATATTACATGGAAATGTTTTACTCTCGCTTAAGTAACATCTGTTCCTCATAGTGGACTAAAGTTGTTCCACTATTGACTTTTTTCCCTTCTAGATCATTCTCTTCACTGCCTCTAAGAAAGTTTATGCAGACAAGTTGCTGAACATTCTCGATCCGAGGAAACAGCTGGTGCGGTCTGTGGACTTTTTATTTTTCTTTTGTTTTGATCATTTTAAAGACTCTTCCTTATGACACTGCTGTTTAAAGTAAAATAAATCTCTCTTTTTTTGTTTGCTTCTGTTCCTTTCTTTAAAAAAAAAAACTCCTAAGAGTAAATGAAGAGTTCAGATGCAAAACCAGCTAAAAGCCACCTCGGTCAAAAATGAGATAATGATACTGAGTGAATGCTTTTGACACATAGTATACGTCCATCAAATACTTTTACTTCAAACTCGCTAAGTTCCAGCCTCAGCTCAATTAAAAGTGCTGGTACTTGCATAGAAACCTATTCATAGGAGCCTGATAAAAATGCTTATTTTAAAGAAAAATGTCAGATGTATTTAGAGGCTTTTGCATCTGAACTCTTCAAATGTAAAATTAGGCTGGGTGTCAATTGTTGGGTAACTCTGCCTTAGCTTTGTCATTGCTGTGCAGAGTTTCTTTGTAGGGTTTGGTTACAATGAGGGGTTGAGAGATTGGAGTAGATGTGGAGCTTTGGTCTCTGGCACATGTAAACTCCACACCATCCTCAGGTGTCAGCCCTTTGCTTTGAATGCATTATTGATTCTGGGCCTGGAGATTTATTTCGTTCTTCTCCCTCTGTGTGTTTCCAATATGTTCTAGGCACCGATTATTTCGTGAGCACTGTGTATGTGTGCAAGGAAACTACATTAAGGATCTGAATATCCTTGGACGGGATCTGTCCAAGACGATAATTATTGATAACTCACCACAAGCCTTTGCTTATCAGGTGAGCGGATCAAGGTTGCCTTTTAGTGAAATTAATTACAATTTAAGAATGTTTTATGTTATTTTTAGATTGTAATATATTAGAAGATCAATCACACTTAATAAAAAACAAATGTCAGTCACCCTTTTTTTAATATACTATTGCAAGGCTCTAAATCCCTAATATATTAGTAATTGTTGAGTAGTAATTTAAAGTGATAAAATATTCATTATCATTGGTACTTGTGTAAAATACACTACCGTTTGAGATTAGAAAGGTTTTTAATGTGATTGAAGATTTTGATGAAGATTTTATTTTTTATTTTTTTATTAAAAAAACGTCTCTTATGCTCATCAAAGTTGCATTTATTTGATCAGAAATACAGAAAAAATAGTAATATTATGAAATATTGCAATTTTAAATAATGGTTTGCTATTTTAATATACTTTAATATATCATTTATACCTGTGATGCAAAGCTGAATTTTTCATTATCATTACTCCAGTCTTTTTTTATATATATATATATATATATATTTCTTTTTTTTTTTCCAACAAGGATGTGTTAAATTAATAAAAAGTGATGGTAAAGACTTATATTGTTAGAAAATATTTCTATTTTGATTAAATGGTGTTTTTTTTAACTTTTTCATCAAAGAATCCTGAAAAGAGTATCACAGGTTCCAAAAAATATTAAGCAGCAACAACATTTCCAACATCGGTCATAAATCAGCATATTTTTAATAAACCAGAATGATTTCTGAAAGATCATGTGACTCTGAAGACTGGTATAAAGGATAATGAAAATTTCGCTCTGCATCAATAAATTATCTTTAGTATATAATCAGTTGTATTTTACAGTACGTTAAAATAGAAAACCGCCATTTTAAATTGTAATATTTTACAATATTAGTTTTTTTTTTTTTTTTTTTCTTTTTTCTTTTGATGAAATAACTGCATTATTGATAAGCAGAAGAAATATCTTAAAAAAAAAAAAACATTAAAAATCTTATTGATCCCAAACTTTTGAACAGCAGTGTGTACTTAAGAAATACCTTAGTGAGATGAAGGAAAATCTACATAACTAAAATTGCCAACCCATGTGTTGTACTCACAGCTTTCCAATGGGATCCCAATTGAGAGCTGGTTTATGGACAAGAATGACAGCGAACTTCTGAAGCTGGTACCTTTCTTGGAGCAACTGGTGGAATTGGTATGTTGTAATGTGTTTTCAATTCATTTATTTTTATTTATTTTTATTTTAAGAATTTATGAATGAGCCTAAATGCAAATCATACTTTTCCATTGTTATCCGTCCACAGAATGAGGATGTGCGGCCACATGTTCGCGAACGGTTTCGGCTTCATGACCTCCTTCCTCCTGACTGAGCGCACATAGTGAGACGGGACAGTAACAAAGACAACTAATGCAGATATACGTTTTGCATTACACCATCATTGCCATTTAATCTTGAAATTTACTTTTTTTTTTTTTTTATTCCCCTAAATTTTCATTGCATACAAAAATGACACCCTTTTCGGCGCTTTTTTGCCATTTGTGCAGTCAGAGGGGTTTGAAGTTTCTTGTGTGGTCTCTTCAGTTGTTTCATCCAGTACAAAGTGAATGTGTAGCAGTCAGAAGAGGATCATGTTGTCTTTTGGTGCTTCAGTGGGATTGGTTGACACTGTTGGGCTTTTGACCAATTTCACCAGGAATGGCCAGTAAGAAAATCATACTGTCTGACAGAAGTTAGATGCTTGAGAGTGAATGTGTTTTGGTTTTTTTTCCCTATGCTAAGTTTCATTTTTCATTAATGATTTCAGTATGCATTCCTCCCCATCTGTACACTTTGCTTGGTGTTTACTTCAAATCAATGTTCTCTCAACTCCTGGCTTGTTTTGTTTGCCAAATTGTGTTCATTTCTCAAAGAGCATGTTCTGGGTAGATTATTGTTCTGTTCATGAATGACATATTTTTCACAGCCCAGTGGAATCCCTTTTTTTTATATATATATATATGTGGTGTGATTGAGAATGGTTTAACCCAGTGATGTCTGTTTTATAGAGAATGGTTTGCAGTGACTAAATTCTTAAATAGTTCAAATAAGAAGTTTCCTACCAACGCATCAGAACTTTTAGCTGTTGTCCCTTCACAGATATTTATTCGCCTTTTAAGAGCCAACAACATTTAGTAGCACCTCAAAAAGGTATTTTATCTGCTACTGTTTTATTATTTTATTTTTTTTAAGTGCTGTTTTGCTTCTTATTGTTTAATATTTAGCCTGTGTATTTTTGATATTTTCGTTTTTTGAACTGGTGTTCTTTAAGAGATGTCGCCTTTATGTTTTCATTACATGGAAGTATTTCCATGTGAACTTTTGGAGTTAAATGTAGCATTTGCCCAGAGCTAATCTATTCTAACTGAATTGCAAAGGAAAATATGAAGGGCTGAATCCTGGTAGAGCCTTATAGCACCAGCATAAGAACAGTCTCATCGCTGTGGTTTAAACCTGACCGCCTGATGTTGTGGTTTTTCTTTCATTCTTGGGAGGGGGGAAGTTTAGCTCTGTCAAGGGGTATTGTGTGACGTAAGCTAGATGAGTGAGTATGCACCATAGCCTGAGAGTAAGGGATGATAATACTGCAAAAAAAAGACGTTTTTCTTCATCCCCATTTTTCTCATATTGCCTTTTCAATTCCAGTTATACGCGATATTTCAAATGCAGAGTACGAGTTGAAACTACAGTAGTGCCATTCAGGGTGAGTAAAGCAGGGCCAGGCTAGTTGTATTCCCTTCTCTCTTGTTCCGCTCTGTGTCCTGTTTGTAAATGGTTTTGTTTTGGAAATGAACGTGTTCAATTTCTACTCATGTCGCTGGTGCCATTTATGCTGTTTGTGTTTACAGTTTTCTGAAAAATGGGTCATTCTTAGTAATAGACAATCACTGATTTCGTCATTTGTCTACATTGGATTGTGACCCTGTCGTAGGTTTTTTGTTTGTTTGTTTTTGCTGGAAATATAATTTTTCAACTTTTTTTTTTACAAGGCCTTTTTTAAAAAAAGAAAACATCTGGTATGCAGTAAAGAAAATGTTCTCATGTAGTGTTTTTTAAATGGTTTTTAAAATTGTAATTATAAAAATGAATTGCAAGGTGTTCATAGTGTAATTCTAAATATCCTGTGGTACTTCCCAATTGAAAGAGAAGAGGAAGGACAAATTGTGATCCCAAGGATCTTGCTCTACTGACAATTTGTTTTTTCTGTTTGACAGAGTCCACAAGCACAGTATTTCTCTCCTAGAATAGACCGATTCAGCAATGGCTGCATGTACATTTTGAACATGGTTAAACGTAGTAAGTAGCATTTTATTAGTGTCAAGTATTCCTTCTTACATTGATGCAAAAAATGAATGGCATCCTTAGTCCAGAATGATAGCTCAGCTCAGATGTTGGGAGGTGGGTTGCAACTACCGTTAGGCCCTGGCACTTTCTTACAAAGAAAAATATTTTGTATGATTGTCAAAGAGCAGTAGTGTATTAAGTGTAAAACATAATGCAGAGGTTTGTTTCATATGTACAAGCAGTTCATTGTAATGTGGATTACTTTTGTACAAAGCATATTGTACTAAAAACATGCAGCTTCATGAAAAAAAAAAAAAGTTAAAGGAAAATCTTTTTGTATTTTTGATTATTTGTATTCCAAAAGGCATGTCATATCTATTTTTCAAAATGTATTCATTTTCAGATGTATTAATGCAGATCTAACTTGTCATCAGTTTTTTGTTTTTCATCTTACTGTACCCTTTGTATGTAGTTGGCACAATCACTGAACATTCTCCGCATGTAAAAAGCCTGTTATGTGAGAGTTGGGATTTTAATCGAGGCACTTTTTTGCAGAGGAATGTTTCAGGTTTGTTTTCTTTTCTACTCTTCATCTTGGAAAGCCATATGGCTTGCGATTGTCCTTGAGCTGCATTGGCGAAACACTCTAGGTCTAAATGTCATTTCCTGAAACCTGTTATTTAAGATTGTTCATATAATGGAAATTAAGTCTTTGGAAAATTGCATGCTCTTTTATTTTAATGTTAGCTTATGTCAAAACAACATGTTAGATACTTAAGAATGGATGGTTGTATTTCATGTCTTTTCTGCTTCTTCATTTTACCATCAAATGGTGTGTAACATCAAGGAGATTTTATGAAAATGATTATGACTTGTATCAATTTTGTGTGACTCTGTCAGCATAAATGACATCTTATTGATGCAATTTGATGCAACTTCACAAAAGTGAACTGAAAGCCTTAATGTCACTTGAGTTCGAGCAGGTTAAGGTTAATGCATTTAAAAGGAGTTAAGATCAAACTTTACCTATACATTTTGTATATAAAGGGGTTTCAGGGTTCCCACAATCATGGAACCAGAAATTTGTGATTTCCAGGGCTGTAACGGTCATGGAAACAAATAAAATTTTCAAGTCATGAAATGGAAATGTCTTTAGTGACTTTTATTTTATTTTTTTAGCTCTGTTCTGCTTTCCAGTACATCATCAGCTTGACGTTTTCTGTGTGTACAAAAGTTCAAAAGGTGTGGGAACCCTGAAGTTTAGAAGCAATGTTATCTTACAACAAATTGCTCAATTGATCATTTACATGCTTTCCTGTAGCGACATTTTTAAAAGCAGAGAATGTCACTCTGGGGGAAAAAAAAGCATCTGCCAAATGCATTAATGTAAATGTATTATGGTAACAATAGTTACCATGGATTGTCACCACAGTGGTTTCAGCAAAGCTGGTCAAATAAGTTTTCTAATGTCAGGTACCAACCAAATTAATATTAATAATTGTAATTTTCAAATTAATTTAAATTATTGTCAGTTTTTAAATGTAAATTTTCAAAACGAATGTACAATGTAAGTCAGCCACAAATGGCGTTTTTAAATGATTGAACAGTCAGGTACAAAAAATTACGTATTGATACTAAATCTTTTTTTTTTTTTTTTTTAAGAAGTCTCTTCTGCTTACCAAGCCTGCATTTATTTCATCCAAAGTACAGCAAAACAGTACAATTTTGAAATATTTTTACTATTTAAAATAACTTTTATATTTGAATATATTGCAAAATGTAATTAATTTATTCCTGTAAACGAAGATACATTTTCAGCATCATTACTCCAGTCTTCAAATCACATGATCCTTCAGAAATCTTTCTAATATGCTGTTTTGTTGTTCAAGAAAACAGTATATAACAGTTATATAACTGTTTTTCAGGATTCTTTAATGAATAGAAAGATCCAAAGATCTGTATTTATCTGAAATAAAAAAGTAACATTATACACTATTTGTAATGTTACAAAAGATTTCTATTTCAGATAAATGCTGTTCTCCTGAACTTTATTCATCAAAGAAATCTGAAAAAAAATTCTACTCAGAAAAAAATCATCTAATCAGAATATTTGAATGATTTCTGAAGGATCATGTGACTGGAGTAATGATGTTAAAAATTCAGCTTTGAAATCACATGAATAAATTACATTTTAAAATACTTAGAAAACAGCTATTTTAAATAGTAAAACATTTCAAAATGTTGCTGTAGTTTGGATCAAATAAATGCAGGCTTGGTGAGCAGAGGACACTTTAAAAAAAAAAAAAAAAGTCTTACTGTTCAAAAACTTTTGACTGGTAGTGTACGTTTTCTTTATTTATTAACACAAAACGGCTGTTAATACCATACCATTTTGAAAGGGTTACTTTATAAAATGTTCACAATTTTCAGTAACTGTATTGGCTATTGCACACAAAACAGTTAATCTATCTTCGTTATCAGTTTTATTAATATTCACCTTTCGGTTTATTATAGCCGTGTTGTAAACTCACGCATGCAGAAGTGGCACTGAGGGCCAATTATCTTACACCCACCCACCTGTGCTTACGTTTGTTTCTACCTGTGTCGCTGCTCTGGTGTACATTACTGTGACAGAGATGCTGACAGTCAACACGACCTGTTAATATTTCAGCACTTTCGGCGATGTCTCCACTCCCAAATCCGTTCCGTGTGTTTCTTGGCCTCGGTTCCGCAACTATTTTCTGCTCCTGTTTAATTAGGCGACTGATGTAGGATTGAGTTGCAGTGACACGGCAGCCGTGATAGAACAGACGAAATCCAGGAATCAGTACACAGAGAGGCTACATTACAGGACAAGTACTGCACGGTATGTTATGTTAAGTATCTTATGGAATCAAAGGAAATGAAGTCTAACCGGACAGCGGTAATGCTCATCTTAAATTAACAACCCGCTGCAGCGACATCAGGATTTTACTCAGTAAAAATGCACCACGGAGGAAGTTGGATGTTGCTCATGCTCAGCATCATGTTAGGTGAGACCTTTCTTTTTCTTTCTTCCTTTCTTTCTTTCTTTCTTTCTTTCAGTTCATTTTTCTTTCTTTTCTTATCTGCACTTGTAAAATGTAAAATGCTTGCCAGCGTGGAATATTTAAGGCGCACTTTTGTTTTATAAATTATTTAATTATGTATATTGAAAAAAACTTTATTTTTCTACATTACAGTTGACGTGTTAGCCATATTACATATCATGTAAATAATAAAAGTGATGTATAGTTTCAGCATGCTGCTCAAAATAATCATTTATGAATTACCTGGTGTCCGTTTGTATCACCCACTGTTTTAACATTAACCATTTTGTACCTTTTCTTTGAAGGGATTGCATGCGGTGACTCCAGAAAACCCTCATCACCCAAGACCGTCGTCAGACAGAGTGAAAAGAGCTCCAGGAGTCAGGATGAATTTGAGAGGAACATGAAAGTGTTGATAGAGAACATCAGATCCTTGTCAAAATACGAACAGGGAAAAGAGGCCCCACTAAATCTTCAGCAGAGTATGAGCCGAATGTCAGCACCCCTTGAGAGAATTGCAATCGACAGCACTAACCTAGATACTTACTTGAAAATATTCAACAGTTTATTCTCTATATACCAGCCCGCGCTGATTGACAGTTTCATTGAAACTCTTCCTCAGGCTTTAGTTTGCGTTTTGGCGGACAGACAGCACTGTGGATGGCAAGCAGATGTAACCAGTATAGTTTCATCTGCATTGAATGAACAAGTACTTTCTGTGATCTCTTCACTTAAAGCTGAGGCCTGCATGTCAACATCTAGTCTGCGAATGGCAGACTCCACCATGGCTCAATTAAGCTCTCTTCAGGAGATGTTGATGAATGTTTTGTCCTCAGACCTCCCACTTTATCTGCTCTCAGACAACTTTTTAGCCTTATGGAATAATTTTATGGACATGGCAATTCCACCTATGATGTCATTCTTGTCTGATTTCACGTTGAATGCGCTTCAAACTCCAGTGGATTTTCTAAAACTGGGATTACAGTTTGGCATTGAGATCCCTACCCTAGACCAGAGTGAGACGTGTCAACAAGGTGTGTTATAGCTTTAGGTTCTTCAGTTCGGTTCTTCAGTATTGTTTGTTTGTTTTGCATTAAATAGAATACTTTTCTCATTGCAGTAAGTGATTCTTCTTGTCTTTTTCTGTCTTTTGTACACAGGTGATCTCAAACAGCTTATCATGTGGTATGTCACTGGAAGCCCATATTCCTGCTATACATTTGGAGAATATTATTTTATATTGTCTTTGAAATCAAAAGTTTACATACACCTTGCAGTATCTGCAAAATGTTAAGTAGTTAGCAAAAATAAGAGGGATCATACAAAATGCATGTTATTTTTTATTTAGTCCCTTGTTTGTCCCGAACAGTTAAACTGAAAAATCCTTCAGGTCCCACAATGACTGTATGATTTTGAGATCCATCTTTTCACACTGAGGACAACTGAGGGACTCATATGCAACTATTACAGAAAAGTTCAAACGCTCACTGAGGCTCCAGAAGGAAAAACGATGCATTACGAGCCGGGGGTGAAAACTTTTGAATGGACTAAGGATGTGTACATTTTACTTATTTTGCCTAAATATAATTTTTTTTTTTTTTCATTTAGTACAGAAGATACTTACATGTTCCCCAGAAGACAAAATTAGTTAAATTGACCCTTATCTTCAAATTCAAAAAGTTTTTAGTTTTTAGCTCTTAATGCATGTTTTTTCTTCTGGAGTTTTACCTTATGTAATAGTAGCATATGAGTCCCTCAGTTGTCCTCAGTGTGAAAAGATGGATCTTAAAATCATACAGTCATTGTTGAAAAGGGTTTAAATACACAAAAATGCTAAAAAAAGAATTTGTGGGACCTGAAAGACTTTTCTGAAGAAGCAGTTTAACTGTTCAGGACAAACAAGGGACCCATGAACAACTCAGCTGTAGATCATTCAGGTAACAACACAGCATTAAGAATTACATGTAAGTGAACTTTTGAACAAGGTCATTTTTATAAATTAAACTATCATTTTCTCTTTTGGACTGTATGTCTAAATAAAAAATAACATGCATTTTGTATGATCCTTCTTTATTAACATTTTGCAGATTCTGCAAGGTCTATTTAAACTTTTGACTTTAACTGTATGTTCCATTTGTATTTTACTTCAAAATGAGTGATTCTATGTCTTGTTTTCTCTTTTTAGGGGCTTGAATCATAATGTAAGCTGGTCTTTTGGAAAATCACTTCTGGATATGTTTTTGGCACCTGAAACTCCTCCTTGCAGTTTCACAGATCCAGAATGCCAGGCCACAAGCGACATCCAGTTTGGTCGTACTGGCGTGGACCTTCCCACCTTTAGTCTCAACTGCGAACAACAAAACTTGAACCAACTCAACGAAACTCTTTGCGCGGCAGTTTTAGGAGCAACAAATCAGGAATCATATGTCCTTTATCAGATGTGTAGAGCTCTTAGCACACTATCTCAAACCGAAGTGTCAAAGGTCTGGAGGAACACATGTCACATGATCCAAAACGCCATCTTACCGCTCATTGAGCCCTGCAGTGTTCCTGGCACAGCACAATCAAGTCGTATTGCACGGTCCACTCTTAGCCTTAGCGAACTTCTCTGCGACTACCAGAACTGGACTATCGATGGTGCCGTGGACCCAGCTCTGGTCACAATGTGCAGTGAAAATGATCGTGCAACGTTCATCCTTGCTGTGTGTAACAATGCAGAAGCTTTACAAGTGCTGGTCAGAAATCCTAGCAATGCCTGGGTGTGGGAATTCTGTGCAAACACTTCAGACACGTACGTAGTGAATCTGTATTGTTCATATAACACGTGGACTGCTGAAACCATCGACCCATCAATAGTGACGTTCTGCTGGTATAATGACATGGAGAGATTTCAGTTTTTTTTGTGTGACAGTCTGGACTTTTTCATGGTTGTGTTCTCCACTGAAGAAAACAATTGGCTGAAACCCAATTGCTCTGAACCTCCTCCAGAAATTGACATCAGCACCCTTGTGGCTGAGTCTTGCAAGTATTCCGAATGGAAGAATGCACGAGCAATCACCCCTGACCAGATCTCTCTATGTATCCAAAATGATGAGGTTCGATTCATTAATGAGGTGTGCGTTAACCACACCTTTGTCGCTCAAATTGTGCAGAACAGTGTAAATTCTTGGGTGGAGCAATATTGCACGTACTCTGTCAGGAATCCCCCTACGAGCCAGCCGCCGCTGAGCATTGAAGTTTGGTGTAACTATAGCAAATGGACCAACATGTCAGTGGATCCCTCTGTGGTCGCTCTGTGCTGGCAGTACGACCAGATTGGCTTCCATCAGAACGTCTGCTGCAACATACCCTTGTATAACAAGTTGTCTCTTCATACTGACAACCAATGGCTGATCAGAGAGTGCACTAATAATGACACCACAAACATGTTGGAGCATGTTTGCATCTATTCAGATTGGATCCAGCCTACTATAGTAGACATGACTGACCTTGCTCTCTGTGCAGATCTTGACACTGAGAACTTCACTCGGAATGTATGTGCCAACGTTACAGTTCTCCAGAATTTGCTGGCTAATTTAGACAACACCTGGTTGTTGGAGCAATGCGCAAACCTGACTGCTTCTGGCCAAGGTGGTGGGGTTGGGAACGGGGGGAGCCTGATGGGTTTCCGACCGGCAGAGCAGTGTCAGTACTCCAGTTGGTCTTTGGTGCTTCCGGACGCTGCTCTCCTCGCTCTTTGCTGGGACTATGACCAGGCCAACTTTATCTCCTTCATCTGTGCTGACTCTTCCATGCTCGCCCACATCACTCAAGAAGCCTCCAGCCTCTGGGTTGGCACTCTCTGTGCCACATACACAGCTCCCCAAACCACCGGCAGTGGGAGCAACGACACAACTCCTGAGCCGTGTCTAACTAGGAAGTTAGCTAAGAGGCTAAACTGGACTTGCAGCACAGACTTCAGCTCTGTCTGCCAACCAGGTGTCAGTCAAGTCCAGGGTCTTCGGGTGCTGTTGCGCTGTGGGATAAGGATCTTCCAACCTCGCTTGGAGAATCTCATGACTACACAGGTGACATCAGTGGTCAACCAGGCCACCAGCCTGTGGGTTGTCCTGCTGTTGGCTCTAGAAGAAAATCAGATGACCACTCTGAGGGTGACAGAGAATATTTGGCTTAGTGTGTTGGACTCAATTGTTGTCTACATGGAGAATGGGACCAACTTTGACAACAAGCGTGTGCTTTTGCAGTGCTTTGGGGTTGGTATTATTATTAAATCACTACTATCCCAAGTAATTCATATTAAGGACAGGGCATATCATTGTTTTCATTAGACCAGTGTAGGGGTGTGTGATACATATATATCATCTACGATAATATTGTAACTGTTGTTTAAAGGATATATATTGCAAAAAACACAACCAGAGAGTGCACGCATACACTACCTGATGTAGGTTAGACTACTGCACAAGCACATTTAGGCCTGGTTTCACAGACGGAGCTTAGACTAAGCCAGGATTAGGCCATAGTTCAATTAAGAGATTTAAGTCATTTTTATAAACATGCCTTTGAAAAAACATTACTGGTGTGCATCTTAAGACGAAACAAAGGCGCTGGCATGTTTTAAGATCAATAAAAGCAAGTTTCTTTCAGTTGAAACAGCTCAGACTTACATTTTAGTCTGGGATTAGGCTTAAACCTTATCTGTGAAACCAGGTGTTGCAGTTCACGCTTTGACTGCGTGATGTAGTCTATTAAAATAATCTCAAAATAATAAACTATTGTTATTTTTATGTTTCATCATAAAAAATATCTGATATAGTTAATATCAAACGAAGAGTGACATTTTTTTTCCAAATGTCATCACGTTTGCAAACATGATATTGATTTGATGAACCTCTCATTAAACAAGAAGTTAATATTAACTGACATACATTTTAGACACAACAGTTCTTGTTTTTGCTGTATTTCGACAACTAAAGTAAACAAAGCCACAGCAGAACTGTTTTGCGTCTCTGAACACACACAATGGTGCTTTGCATCTGAATCAGTCAGCTGTTTGAAGGAATCGGTTGAATGAATGACTCAATGACTCACCTACTATCGATTTTAGGTTTTTATATTTAAAATACATGTTGCCTTTTTCCCCCAGATGTTTTTAAATATCAGTATTCAGTATCAGTATTTTTTTTTTACATGAAATGCATACAAATTATGCATTTGTAGCTGCTGGTTAAATGCATTTAAGTTTCTGCATTAAACATTTGTGCATCTAAATGTTGCTTCAGATGTGCCACCTCTGAATTGCGAACACAAATTTTGTTAATACTGTTTTTTATTTGATTGATAACAGCCTTATAGTGTCTATTTGAATTTACTGATAAAATTTAAGAATGACACAGAAGATGATGCATACATTTAAAAAATGGCCTTAAAAATCCCCATTAAAGGTAAAAGTCAATTTAAACTTATTGGAAAAGTTCATTTCTGTTACTCCTGCAAATGAACCACCACACAGAAAATGAAGAATGTCAAAAGCTTGCCAAAGAATGCAATATCATCTAACTATTGTTATCAACAAAATTCTAGAAAATATCGAGAAGTAATTTTTGGTCATTTTTCGCACGCCCCCGGACCAGTGTTTCCCAAA
Source organism: Labeo calbasu (assembly GCA_019740295.1). Lineage (NCBI taxonomy): Eukaryota > Metazoa > Chordata > Actinopteri > Cypriniformes > Cyprinidae > Labeo > Labeo calbasu. The sequence goes on from JAHKKF010534800.1 coordinate 13,898, forward strand.
AAAAGACACTGTGAGCTAGTTCTGGAAGTTCTTCTAGTTTTTCTGATTATTAATTAAGCACATCCCTTACTAGGTTCACCACTATTTTGTAATTGACCCATGATCTAGCTCATCAACATGAGGTATAAGGTGTTAAGACGTGACACCGGATAATCTAAATCTCTTCCTTAGCATGTAATATTAACTCTTGAGTCATTTGATTTGTCTCTACATTAGTACTGTGATACAAATACCTAATGTATGTTGTTGTTGTTGTTCCTATAAATGTTGAGATGTCATTCATCTATAGGACAGTATTTTTATTGTACTGTATTTCCAGTTGAAACTTTGCATGTGTGTATTTCAGAAAGTTCTGACCAATCTGATGCAAACAGGAAGAGATATGCCCTCAAACTTTTTCCTGATCAAGGTTGGCTGGCCAATCTTATTTATTTGCATGCTTTTGTTTGCTGAAATCAGTGTGAGTAACAGCTTGAATTACACCTCTCATTATTGCTTTTACAGGAGTATTTCCGTATTCCTTTACCTCACCTGAGATCAGTGTTCAGTGCGGCAGACAGCGTAATCGTGAGGGAGATTTTGCTGTACTATAACAGGAACTATGCCACTTTGCAGGTAGATCATCCCACCACTGCATCACAAAATGTTTAAAAAACAAACAGTCAAGATAAATGCATTGATATAATTTCTAACTGATTCTTTTTTTAAGCTAACAGATGATTACCTGCACACCATGCTGTCTGTGCTTTTCCAAGTACACCTGCCCAGAGATTTTAGCCTGTTTCCTGACATGGGTCTCTTGTTGGCTCTAGCTACACCTTCAGAAATCTTGTCAATGCCTCCGCTATCAAATAATATCAATGCGTGAGTGACACACATATATGCCTGTTTAAAGAGCTTAAAAAGAGCTTTGTTTTGATCACACCATTCAATGCTTGTTTATTATCTATTTATTATATCTATGTGTTTATTATATCTATTTATATTATTCTCACAAAAGCAGTCATAAGGGTCAATTTTTTGAAACCGAGATTTATACATTATCTGAACGCTGAATAAATAAGCTTTCTATTGAGGACAATATTTAGTCAAGATACAGCTATTTGAAAATCTGGAATCTGAGGATGCAAAAAAATCTAAATATTGAGAAAATCGCCTTTAAAGTTGACCAACTGAAGTTCTTAGCAATGCATATTACTAATCAAAAATTACGTTTTGATATTTACGGTAGGAAATTTACAAAATATCTTCATGTAACATGAGCTTTACTTAATATGCTAATGATTTTTGGCGTAAAAGACAAATTGATAATTTTGACCTATACAATGTATTGTTGGCTATTGCTACAAATATACCTGTGCTACTTAAGACTGGTTTTGTGGTCCAGGGTCACATTTTATTTGATTTTTTTATTTTTGTTTATGACGATTATAGCTGATTTGAATTGCAAGCTTCATAAAAAGTGAATCCTAAGTGGGATAATTGATATACTAATTTATATAAATTATAGATACATTTATATGTAAATATATTTAATATATTTTTTTTATTTATATTCATATTTTTATCAGTGCTATTTAAACTATTATAGTATTTATTTTTCACATTTTTAATTAGCTTTTATATTTTCAGTTTCCATTTAAATTTGTCTAAATTTAGTTTTGTCATTTTCACTTTTTTATATTTTTATTTAGCTTTATTTATTTTTGTTTAATTTATTTTATTTATTTATTCAGGTTATTTGTTTCACTTAGTTCCCAAGGCAGCAGTTCTTGTTTGGCAACATTTCTCATTCAATATTTTTATTTTATTTCAGCTTTATTTCCATTAAAATTGATTTGTAATACTCTAAGTTGACAATAACATATAAGGTATAAGTTACACATAGTTCAAATTGGTTAAAAGATCTCCACTTCCCTACTTTTTTCCAGGTTAAGCATCATTAACTTCAGCATCAAAAACCTTTCCCTGGAGCAGCAGCAAGCATTTGGTCGATGGTTCAGTCAGTCCATGAGCTTGTCTAACATGACAGCCGGCAGCTTATCTTTTATCAGAGACGCTGGAAACCTGATCGCCTATCTGCCCTTCCAGAGCTTCCAGTACCTCTCACCTGCTCAGGTAACAGCCCCAACACCTCGCAAAGATACCTGAACCCATCTGGCTCCGGTTAACCCTCAGGCACCTCAGCTGGGGAAAATGCCAGCGCTTGCCACTGGTTCATTGTAACAGACATGCCCTCGTAGTCTGTTTTCAATAAATAAACACAGAAACACATGAATTAAGAATGGTTGTGTAGTGGACTGTGGTGCTAACACCGTAATGAAAGGTTCTTCACTGCTATTTCAGAATTCACAAATAGATTTAATATGAATATGTAGTATGGTATATACGTTTATTCACCAGAAAAAATAATAATGTAAGATTTGCTTTCAAACACTTAGAAATTGCTAGTCAATTTCACAAATAATTACAAAGCAATAAAAACACTGAATAAAACATGAAATTTTGAAGTAGAAAGACTGAAATAGTAGTTTCTTGTCAAATGCGCTCTAATAATCTTTGTTTTATTTACATTTGATGGTTTAATATGACTAATAAATAGTCTTAAATGATCACTTATGACATACTCTTGTTCTCATTGTCCATTCATTGTGTTGTGTTTTCTTAGCTGCTGGATGGTTTTGATGTCCTGATGAGTAACACGTTGGGTCCCCTCAAAGAGCAGTTCATTGCTCAGAGTCTCATTGGAACCTTCGGAAATCTCACTGCCGACCAGTTCAGGAGGTTAGCTAGTAAATACAATGTTATTTTATTCAATTAATATGAAAACAGTACAATTGCTTGTATTTTTCAGATTTGGGACATGGAAATGTAAAAAGCAACAACAATTTTTGTTTCCTCTCACACCCTTCCAGGTTAGGGAATCTGTCCTGTCTGGCTCACCCCAGCCAGCTGATAGCATATGCAGGAACGGAAGCCTTCTCAGTGATACAGGACAACATCAGGACTTGTGCAGTCTACGGTTTTAGTGTTCCTAGCAATATGGTCAGTAAACATGATCCAGATTAGTCTCTCTCTTTTTTTTTTACCATTTAAATTCACCCTCTTCATTAAAAAACAACCCCTGCAGTAGTACATATAAAATAGCCTCTGGTTTGTGGTTACTTTTCTTTTTGTGTCCAGATATCCAGCTTAGTCTTGAAATCGTCTGACCTGCAGTCTCCCTCCAGTCTCACTCCTCAGAGAGTCTCTGAGCTTGGCCCTTTTCTGCCCCTGCTGGGATCCAGTGTTCTTCAGCAGCTGACCTCAGCCCAGCTCATGCCTGCCCTCAAAACACTCGCCTCTGTACCTTTCACCCCTGCACAGGTACACACCGTTTTTGCCATACCTGCACACATTTGCAAGACATGATGAATAATTTAGCAAAATTTACAGGCCATAAATTTTTCTTACCAGTTGTGATAATATTTTGCATTATTTGTTTTAAAAATGTATATACACTACCAGTCAAATGTTTTTGAACAGTCTCTTCTGCTCACCATGCCTGCATTTATTTGATCCAAAGTACAGCAAATTTTACATTTGAACTATTTAAAATAACTGTTTTCTATTTGAATATATTTTAAAATGTAATTTATTCCTGTGATTTCAAAGCTGATTTTTTGTCTCATTACTCCAGTCACATGATCCTTCAGATTATTCTTTGATGAATAGAAAGTTCAGAAGAACAGAATTTATCTTAAATTTTGTAACATTATAAATGTCTTTATCTTAATCACCACTGATCAGTTTAAAGCATCTTTGCTTAATAAAAGTTTTAATTTCTGACTCCAAGCTTTTTAATGGTATAGTGTATAATGTTACAAAAGCTTTTTATTTCAGATAAATGCTGATCTTTGGATATTTCTATTCATCAAAAAAAAGTATTCAACTGTTTGAAATATTGATAATAATAATTGACAAGAATAATAATAATAATAATAAATGTTTCTTGCAAATCAGCATATTAGAATGATTTCTGAAGGATCATGTGGCACTGAAGACTGAAGTAATGATGCTGAAAATTTAGCTTTGATCACAGGAATAAATTACATTTTAAAATATATTCAAATAGAAAACAGTTATTTCAAATAGTAAAAATATTTCACAATTTTACTGTTTTTGCTATACTTTGGAGGCTTGGCGAGCAGAATAGACTTCATTACAAAAGCAAAACATTAAAAATGTTACTGTTCAAAAACTTTTGACTAACGTATTTACAGACAGATCATTAAGTGAGTCATAGGCAAGGCAGTTTATTTCATACACAGTGTTTCAAAGTGTTTTTAAATGAAGTATATTTGATAAAAAATAAAAAATGAAAAAAAAAATTGCATGATGTAATGTTACAGCATTGTTGTACTTGCTCGCCTAAGACAATTTTTACTTGCATTTTGCATGTGGTGTGTTAATTTTGGACACTGCGTAGAACCAAGTGGGTGTGAAATTGAGTAGAGGTCAAAGGTTACAAGCAGGCAGTGTGGGTTTAGTCTCGAGGGCTCTGCAACAGATGGAAGACTGCTGTCAGAGGAGCCATGGTATCTGATATAGGTAGAGGATTGTGTCACTGCTCAACCCTTTTAATCATTTCTGCATGACCAAACATGAATTCTCAATGTGCGCCCAAAACATAAGGAAGGCAGGGATGGGAGCACAATGGAACAACAGAGAGCTTCAGATGGCGATAGAAAGTCTTTACTATAGGTAGAAAGGAGGAATGTCCTTGTAAAACTCAATGTGGTTTAATTAAATAAAAATACCTACTTAATACTCATATAAATTAACTTTATCATTCAGAATATTTGTTCACCATCTTGCTTCATTGCTTTATGATGCACTGCCTATTAACCAATACAGTTTTTATTTTTTTCATAAAGGCAGGTGTTATCATCGACAAGATCTCAGCCAATTTTAGTGTAAGTATGTATTTTCTGTTAGAATTGAAAAACGCTGTGCTTGCACTGATCTTTTTCCTTCTTAAATGCTGAACATGGCCAGAGCCTACATATGTGTTTATTTGTGTCTCTGTTTGAGATGTCAGCAGTTTTGCACAGCCAGCTGGCCTACAACTCAGCGTAATCAACTCCGGGGTATTTCAAGGACAATTGCATTGGCCTTACACACACTCACCCATCAGTTTCTCTTTATAAATTTACTTAGCATGTTTGAAAGTGCGTGTAACGTTTACTCATATGATCCATGTGATTTGGCAGTTCTTTAAGGTATAGGTTTTCACCAGGCACAAGGAAGTTGTCAAGCGGCCCTTTGTATTTTGTGTCTAAGGTTTAAGGGAACATTGTGATGTAGGTCAGATAGGGTGTCACTAGACGCACGCCTCAGACATCCTCTTTCACGTGTGTGGCATCAATGAGATATCTAATGGAAATATCTGCTTATGGCACATGTTTAATCATGATGAAGGGTTAGTTTACTCAAAAATGAAAATTCTGTCATTAATTACTCACCCTCATGTCGTTCCAAACCCGTAAGACCTTCTTTCATCTTCGGAACACAAATTAAGATATTTTTGATGAAATCTGAGAGCTTTTTGACCCTGCATAGACAGCAACGCAACTGACACATTCAAAGCCCAGAAAAGTAGTAAGGACACAGTTTTATGAAGCTACGAGAATATTTTTGTGCGCAAAGGAAACAAAAACATCGACTTTATTCAACAATTTCTTCTCTTGCATGTCAGTCTCTGCTGCGTTTTCACGAGAGTACCATGACTCTCATGAATGCACTGTTATGGTAAATTCTTGATATTGAATGTTTTTTGAATGACACTGAATATCATATTTTGGGAATATTATAGAAATGTGATGTTTGTGCTCTCTCTCAGCTGTCTACGCTGGGATCTCTTGTGAGTGGAGTAAAGGTGGAGACTCTGTGGACTTTACCAACTGATGTTCTGCTGGAAGCATTACCTGCTATGAGCCTTCAGACACCTGGGCTCACCCCGCCACAGGTCAGCACTATCATCTCCAAACTCTGGGTAAGTCTTAAAATATTAGTTTAACAGCTGTAAATAATCCACAATTAAAATAGCTCGAGTGTTAACACAAGACTGGATATTCATATACAGTATAGACACAAGATGTAATCAAATTTTGAAGATCTCTTTGAGTGTCAAATAAGATTTTAAAAATGTATAATACTATCCTTTATATACCATATACTGATTTTGAAGATGTAACATCTCTGGCAACAGGAATGTTAGGACTAAACATATTAGCACAAATACTGTGAATTTCTTTCTTCATGCTTTCAGGGTTCTAGTTCTGTGCCCAAGTGGATGGATAAAGTCGAACCTTTGCTCTCTAGCACTCCACTCCTCAGTGTGATTCACCAAGTCTCTCTGCTGCTGATCGGAGACGCTGCTGTACACACTCACCTCTGGAACACACAGCAGGTATCTTCTAGTCCAGTCATACACACGTTATTTATCAACCACAGTTTTGACAGTGTCCCCAGTGTCATTATAGTACTTGCTTACTGAATTATCATAGGTCTTTTTTATTTGCATTTATTTGCATCCTGAAATGTGATTGGTCTTTTCTTCCATGTACATATTTATTAAGACTAAGATTCATAAGTTAGAGGTCAATATGATCTTTTAATGTTTTGAAAAAGATCATATTAAAAAAGTCTTTTATGTTCACCAAGGCTGCAAAATACAGTAAAACTAGTTTACAAATTTTTTTTATAATGGTTTTGTTTAAATTGTTACTATTTGAAATAACTGTTTTCTATTGTAATACATTTTAAAATATAATTTAGTCCTGTGATGGCCGTTTTCATCAGCGATTATTCCAGTTTTCAGTGTCACATGATCTGTCAGAAATCATTTTAATATGCTAATTTGGTGCCCAAGAAACATTTCTCTTTATTATCAGTGTTGAAAACAGTTTGCTGTTGTCAAAATTGTGACAAATTATTTCAGAATTATTTAATAAACAGAAAGTTCCAAAGAACAGCATTTATTTGAAATACAAATTTATTCTTGATCAATTTATTTCGTCCTTGCTTAATAAAAGTAATAATTTCTTTAAAAAAAAAAATCTTTAAAAGGTGGTGTATGTCTGTTCTTAAACTGCAAAGACCATGTAGCATTTCTTAGGAACTGCACATCTGTTAAAATATATTCTTTCGCACATAGTTAGTCTGACTAGAGGTGTGTGTTTGAGCAAGAGGTCATAACAAGTGTGTTTTCCATCATGACACTCCCTATTACCACAGAGATCTGTATAATACTGCAGTGTCTAATTACTACTTTAATTATTTATAATGGAGCACAACAAAGCTTCTTTGTTGTGTAACCTCTGATTTAGCACACTAGACACTGTATCTCATGTTAACTAGCAGAAAATAAGATGAAAACCAACCTGAGTTTGTTCTGGTACTGTCAGTCCCTTTTTCCGGGACATTAAGCATGAAAGTGTTTTGTAATCCCCCTTTCCTGTTATAGATAAGCTTACAGCGCCAAGAAGTCACTGATTTCACTGTTAATGTATGCATAAATATTTAACAGGTTACAGTAATTGTTCCCCCTGACTTACAGGTGAATTCCTTAAAGGGATAGTTCACCCAAAAATGAACATTTTTGTCATCATTGTCTCACCCTCATGTTGTTTCTAACCGGTATGAATTTCTTTCCTCTGTTGAACACAAAAGAAGATATTTTGAAAAATGTTGCCATTTAGTTCCACAGTATTTTTTTTTTTACATACTATCGATTGTCCACATTTGAGGCGATACTAAACACAATAGCATCTATATATTGTTTTTTTCATTCCACAGGCTAAAGTTCTCTTTAAAGAGGCTGTCTTCTCTCACCCAAGCCTCTCGCTACAAGAATTTCTGTAAGTTTGGCCTTCCAGTTCATTTTGTGATTATAAACAAGGTCTACAAATGAATCATAACCTTGCTTAGTGAAATACTTAAGTAATGTCATGTTTTTCTTTCTCTGACATGGCAGATCTCTGGGGACGCTGGCTACGGGAATTAATTGCACAGACCTTAGAAAATTGTTCCAGAATCTGGCATCTCTATCGCCTATACGTGACATCATGACATTTCTGAGAAAGCAGCCTGTGCCACTCCACCCCTCACTGGTACCTAGTAATCGTACATTCAGTTTCAGGCCCTAAATGTTACAGATTACCAGTTTAGTTTCTTCTTTATTTAGTCAAATCATTACTAAGGTCAATCCTACTCATAGTTGTATGTCCTACTTGTAAACTGAGTACAGTATTGTGCAAACACTCTCTTTACAGAAATTTCTTTTTCTTTTCTGTATTACAGAAAAAATGTGTCATTGAAGAACTGTATGAGTTTGACTTTTTCTCAGAGTTAATTGGAGATTTGGGGTCTCAGATTGCTCTGTCACTTCCGTGAGTCAAAATTCAACTCAGTCAAAATTCAACTCAGTTAACGTGTGTATAATTATGTCTTCACATGTTAAATGTAATGTTGTTGTCTAAAGGCTGAGCACCATTAAGAAATTTCCACCGGATAAGATGGACTCCCTGAGGAAAATGATTATACAGGATCCATATTACTTCCTACTACTTCCCAGCACCAAACAAGCTGTCCTGGTGGACAAAATGGTTCAAAGACTGGTAAAGAATATCGTTTTACTGTCTAGGAGTCATGCACGTACTTTCGTTGTGGATCATTCCAGTTAACGATTTTGACTGGTTTAATAACCCTGATTCCGTGTGCATTTTGTTTAACCTGCACCTTGTCAAATTATCCAGTTGGTATTCTCTGTGAATCTCCAACCACAATTTCTTTGATTTTCTCATCAGGATATGTACACTGGCTGGTACACTGAAGAGGAGTTTCGTTCACTAGGTGTCATGGCCACATTTGTGACTTATGAAATGTTTTTTAAATTGGATAGGAGCTTTTTTGTTGATAGTCTGGAGTTCCTACGAGGATTCTGCTACAATGCCAATAAAAGAGATCTGGTGGCAAACATGCTACAGGAACCGAGGACATTTGGGTAAGCACAGCTAAAATATCATTTTCAAATTCCTATTAAATCAGTGGAAAATAAAGCTTGCGTCAAATAAACTTTAACTGTTTTCTCTGCATAGCCCTGTACAAAACTGGACATCAGAGACTCTGAACCAAGTGGACCGCTTCTTGTTTTTTCTTCCGAACAACATTATTCAACTCATCCCCTTAGTGAGTGACCATATATTTCTTTGTGTCTGTATTTTACCTAATGACCATCTGACTGAGTTTTTTCCACCACTGTCTGCCTGTGTTTTGACCTATCTATATGTGTATCTTCAGGGTTTGATGAACTTGGAGTGCATTGAGAGGCTGTTCCTGAGTCAGCAGGAGTGGGAGAGAGGAGAGATTGGCTCTCTGTGTCAGAAACCCTCAGAGCTGTTTGACAAGCAGCAGTTTGTGCTTCAGTTCTTCCTCGGCTTCCTTAGAATAGGACGTGTCCCATGTAAGTACAATTCTCTGCCTTGACAGAATGTCATCTGTTAAATCATTCTGTTCACTTGAAATAAATAACACATTGTGAAGGGATATAATACAGCAGTATGACTGTCACTTTACACTTTTGACCACCCATTTTATTTCATATCTCCATCTCTGTCTTAGATACTGGACTGATCCCCACTTGTGAGAGCCTGCATGTGACACAACCTTCTGCCTGGACTATTGACAGCCTCAGGAACATGCCACAAGCTGCATTTCGGAGGTGCTTGGAGCTTATTGGCCAGGATCCGTTTTTCAGTGCATTCCAGCTGTCAGTGCTCATTGCAAAGACAAAAGAGGTGCCTGAATGATTAAAATTACATTACGTTTTTGAGACATTTTGTTGGTTCACATAATTAGACATATTCTTGTTTTCAATGGCACCTTTTCACTTGGTGTAAATTCCACAAATATGTTGGTGATATTCTGTGAATATCTGCGGCATAATAATAGCGGTGACTTTTTTGTCTGTGTATAGGTGTATGGGATGCCTTCCTCTTTTAACACTTCGGTGATCTCTCAGTTGGGTCGCACTGCCACTCAGCTCTCACTTGACGAATTGGCCTCTCTTAAACTCTCTGAAATTCAGTCAATTTCAGCTATGGGGGCTCTCAACACATGGACCAGCAGACAGGTAAAATGCTGATGAACACATTGCGAAAGTGAGCTGGAACGGCTGGTAGAGTTTCAATTTATATACCACTAATTAATGAAAATTTACTGATTGATTTTAAGAAGACTGTTTTTATTCATTTTCATTTATTATGCATTTTAATGCACACTAACATTCAATCAGTGGGATCGGTACAATTTGTTAATGTTTTGAACTACGTCTGCTCACTAAAGCTGCATATATTTGATCAGTAAAAACAATAATATTTTGAAATATGATAACAATTTAAAAGAATTGTTTTCCATATTTAAAAATGTAATATATTCCTGTGATGGCTGAATTTTTAACAGCCATTACTCACATGATCCTTCATTCTAATATGCTGACTTTGGTTCTCAAGAAACGTTTCTTATTATTAGTGTTGAAAACAGTTGGTGCTTAAAATTTTTGTGGAAACCATGACAGATTTTATCAGGAAAAGAAAGTTGAAAAGAACAGTATTTATTTGTTCTTAAAGTTCTTGTAACAATGTAAAAGTCTTTACTTTCATCTTTTGATCAATTAAATGTATCCTTGTTGAGAATAGTATTAAATTCTTTCAAAAAAAAACCCTACTACTTACTAACCCTGTTTTGAATGGTTATGTACATATTGTAAATGACCTCTGTTTTCAATGGCAGTTGAAATCTCTATTCTCCACGGTTCTGAACTCAACCAGAAAGACTCCTAGCCAATTAGATTCCAGCACTTTTGTGGCTTTGGGGTACATTGTTTGTGGGATTGATGCACCAGTCATGCGCAACCTTAATCCAGTGGAGTTCAGGTTGAATTATCTAAAAAACTATCTAATCCAAAAAATTATTGAATGTATATTTCCTCCAATTAAGTTTGCTGAATGTGAAATGTGTTGTTCTTCTCATTCCAGTAAGGCAGTTTTGTGGATTGGCCGTTTGAATTTGTCTTGCTCTGAGGAGCAGCTGTCAGCACTGATAGGGCTGCTCAGTCACAGCTTGGCATTTGGACCGGTCAGCTCCTGGGGATCAGAGGTCTTCATTGAGATCGGAGCGATTGCAGGTACAGCTGAACAAAGTACTTTACCCAAAGTTGCGCCAGGAGAATTGTCCCCGTAATAAGTGTACTTTAAAGGATTTGTTCACTTCCAGAACAAAACTTTACAGATACACGCCCTTGTCATCCAAGATGTTCATGTCTTTCTTTCTTCTGGCATAAAGAAATTGTTTTTTGAGGAAAACATTTCAGGATTTCTCTTCATATAGTAGACTTCTATGGTGCCCGCGAGTTTGAACTTCCAAAATGCAGTTTAAATGCAGCTTCAAAAGGCTCTAAACGATCCCAGCCAGGGAAGAAGGGTCTTATCTAGTTAGATCAGTTATTTTCAAAAATGCATACTCTGTGTATTCCGGTTCATGACAGTTAGGGTATGTCATAAAACTCCCATCTCAGTTTCTCCTCCATCTTTAAAATTGTCCTACATTTTTTCGACATACCCTAACTGTATTGAACCGGAGTGCACAAAGTACACATGCGCATCGCAGAGGTAGACAAGACAAGCATAAAGTAAATTGTCAATTTTTTTAGAACATAGGCAAGGCCCTTCTTCCTCGGGTAGGATCGTTTAGAGGCCTTTGAAGCTGCATTTAAACTTAATGTTGGAAGTTCAAATTTACGGGCACCATAGAAGTCCACTATATGGGGAGAAATCCTGAAATGTTTTCCTCAAAAAACATAATTTCTTAATGACTGAAGAAAGAAAGACATGATCAGCTTGGGTGACAAGAGGGTAAGTAAATTATCTGTAAATCTTTGTTCTGGAAGTGAACTAACCCTTTAAGTCAGTTTGGATGCAAATCAGTCTATTAACAGATACAGTTTATTGTAGAGAATCGTTTATTAGCATCAGTAGCTAAAAGAACTGTGTGTCTGATTTCCTAGTTTTGGTTCATAGTTGTGATAAATTATGTGTTTTGCCTATACATGTTGTTTTTGTGCATTTTTACTTCTGCAGCGGGCCTGCCTGACATGGCAATGTCTGCTTTGGTGAGGGAACAAATAGAAGGAATCACCCCACTTGCCATCTCTCTCATCCCAGCGGGCAAATTTGCAGTTAGTATCCTGTTTTCTCTAGCCTCTTTCGCGCCTTGCACGGAAATGTATGAGGTTTGTGCCAGGGTTGTGGTTTTCCCGCACAATTGGGCTATTGAAAATGCAGTCGCAGGAAAAATGACAGAGCCACGGGTTGCGTTTTTTTGGGCTACTCTTATAATGTACCGTGGCCGCTCAAAGTGTATCTGTACACAAAAATGAAATAGATCCTTTTACTAATGTGTATTATACTTGGAATATATACCTGCCAACTTAGGTTTGTATGTATGTGGCTTTTTGATTGTGTCATAACTATTACTGCCACAGCAATTGCCTTAGTTTTTTCTAATTCCTGTCACGATTTGACATTAAATAATACAAATCAAACACTTAATTTCTTACAGTTAATTTCTTCTATTTTTTAAAATTTAAAAGTATTTCAAAGTCATTTTAGGATCTTTATTACCTGGTGTTTCTACTTTCTCTCTTCACAGGTAGTGTTTAACCAGGGCCAGATTCGTATGTTCACCTATGATCAGGCCGTTGCTATAACTGAGGCCCAGCGCTCCGCTCTGTCTTCAATACAGCAGACGGCCCTGTCCATGGTGCTCAATCCCTGGGAGGACAAACCTATCGATTTCAGAGGTACTCTTACTCCTGTTGTGAAAAACAGAGGGAAAAGGAAAAGCTTTTGTTATACAGTTAAAAAATATACTGTTTATAGTAAAATGTGCATCTCAAACCTGATATGAATGATGAATGACTGATATTTGGATATTTAGGGTTAGTATGTTCTTTATTCTGTCTCACAGTTATATTTGTGTGTCTTTTCAGGAATGTCACTGGGATTTGCATTGCACCCTAGTCCTTTTTTCTACCTCTCCAGTGTCCTGATGATGCTGCTGTTTTCTCTGGGATGAGTTAGATCTGTCGCTGCTGAATTGCTGCTATACTGAATTGAACTTTTCTTTCCAAATATGTGCAATATGATGTAACTTTAATACTGTATATATAAGACATATGAGAAATACAAGAACAATAACTCATGGAAATATTTCTTTTAGCACTTTATAATAGTTGTTCAGTGAAAATGTGATTTTGTTTGATTGTTTTTGAATAACTGCTTGCTTGGAGAATAATGTATCAACCTAGGTCTGTGATTGCCTTAACTGATTTGGTTTGACTTGTGCTTTATATTCAACTTCGTGTCCTGTTTTATTAGTATTATTTATGTACTTTTTTAATCTGCTTTCATAGATTGAAATTCTGGAAAAATATCAGAAGGGGTTGTATTAACTTAAAGTAAAAACTTAATTGTGAAGTTTCATTTTTCTTTCATTTGTAAACTTACTCATGTATTTATTCTACCCATTTGTCATAATATTTTATGCCGCCTGATGTCAGACTGTATTTTAATTTTGTATTGTTGTGCATAAACCAGCTCATATATCCTTAGAAATAAAGTAATACAAGAGACATAATTTACAAGTGGACTTACAATTGTAAAATAACAACTCATAGTAACATACTATAAAAGTATTATTATCCTAATTAATAAAATTATAATTATTATTATTAGTTTATGACCTGACATATCAGACAGCAGTAATGGCTCGTCCTCTTGTGCGCCACACGGGGGAGTTGTAGCGCAGTGGCGCGCCGACTCCTGTCCTCCGGTATCCCGTCAGCATGAAGACAGAAGCGCGTAGATCAGAGCAGCGCTGTGCACATGCTTTCTCTCAGCTACTACTTTAACTAACTCACACTTAGCCAAGATGGCGGATTCCGACGACTGGGGTAAGGATTTCTTTCATATTTTAGAGTTAAGTGTATGACAAGGTGTCGGGCGCTGTATTAACCACGACATTATTTTGTTTTTCGAAAGACGCTGATAACTTCGAGCCAAGTGAGCCGATCATAAGTGGCGCCGGGCGGCTGGATCGATGGGAAGGCGAGGACGAGGAGGAAGACGTGAAGGTAACGTGCTGCTAATGGTCATGTAATCAAAACTTTATGACTAAAGAACGGTTTGGTCCTTTTAATTCTGTCATATCGTATGGTATGTGGCTAATGGTAACAAAACTAATATGGACGATCATGGTGTATTTTTAGCCGTTTAGCTAGCCTAGAATAGGCCCGTTTTATTTAGAGATTCACCAGCTGTATCCAGTTGCGTGTTCATGATTTTCTAGTACTACGGTTACACTGACAGTTTCTGTGTTTACGTCAGCAAACGTGTCATCTTCCAGCTTGACGGATCTGTTACCTGACAGTTTCTCTTTTAGCAATAATAAACTGCCAACCCTGTAGAGATTAAACAAACTAATATAGGAGTTTTGACAAATCATGTGAGTGTCCTTGGTTGAAATTTACTGACTGATATGAAACCAGTTACGACAGTGAGCCAGTGACAGGCCATGTGGAGCTTTATCAGCAACTTTTTCATTTGTTTAACTGGTTCATTGTACTGACTTTAAAAACAGGCTGCTCGTCTTAGTTATTACAACTGCTGTAGCTACTTTAGCTAGTAATGAACTAGTTAGCAGAGAACGTGGTACGCCGCACTCGACACTTTGCTAACATGGTCTAATGTTAATAGTTTTAAAATCTCTTTTAAACTAATTGATTTTACTTTATTTTGGACCGAATTAGTGTTCCACATTGTAACAGTCGCTGTCATATGGATGCTGTAATTTTGCGCCATACAGCAGCAGCCAGCTGGTTGAGTTCCTGTTGACGTCATGACGCGATTGAGTCATGTTGCGTGTGCTGTTGACGCGCAGATCTAGAATTCTCTCACGCGCCCTCCTCTTTTCGAAGTGGGAGTATGTGTGCGCGCGCGCGCGGGTGTTATTGTTGTTATTTACTGCAAGTTGTTTTGTTTGAAAGGCAGCTCTGGAAAAGACTCCCCAAATGAACCCGCTAACCGAGACCTGAAGAGTTCAAATGAACTTTTCTGGAATGACAGTGGTGTAAATGGCCAAGATTCACTGGAGGAGGGAGTTAGCTGGTGAAATATATTCATAATATCATTACTAACAAATGAGAACGATTAGTAATTGTCTCTCATTGGCCTGATTAGCTAAGCCCTCAAAACACTCATTATTTAGTGGCACAGTATTGCATATTGAATTTTTGACAAGACTCAGAGGTGGTATTAACGCATTTCATAATAACGATGTTATGAGATTAATGTTTTAAATACAACGTTTTGAATTTGTAAAATTTAATTGTTTAACTGACTCAATTTATACTTAAAAATGAAACTGCAGTCACTGTCTGTGTCACTGAATCATTAATTCAGTCGATTCATTAAAACGGCTAATTCATTTAGGAAAAAAAGCAAGTGACTTTATAAGTGACTCTTTTTGAGTGGTTCATTGCGAACCATAGACACAAATATCCCGCTGCGTTTTTAGCGCATTGCGCTACGTTTATGTGCCGAACTGGGATAGGTTTCGTAGTCCTTTGAATGGATAAAATATAGAAATCGCTTTAATTTCCCAAAATACAATCAGGAAGAATAACCAGTTGGAAGTGAAACGCTGTCCCCCCTCGAAATTCATTCCTGGACTCTGGACTCTTGTTTTAAATTGCTTCATAACCATTTCTGCCAGTTCAGTCTTCACTGTGTAATGAACAGAAGGGAATTTGTTATACTTTTGTGAATTTGTAAAAACTGTTGTTTAATCATTTTTTGGACTCTGTAATTAAATTGGCTAAACTAATGAAAAATACTTTTCTTGCTCTTATTAATTTAGTGAGAGAAATGGTGATTTATCAATCTTATGTATGTAAGGAATCATTACATTATCCTCCTTATTATGTGACTGTTTAAAAAGCAAGTAAATAGGGCGTGAAAACATTCTAATTGAGTTAAAATAATTTTATTGGTTTACATATGGTTACCATACATTTTTCTTTTTGCAGGACAACTGGGATGATGAGGAGGAGGAGCAAAAGGAAGAAGAAAAGAAAGTTGAACAGACAAAAGCAGGTATCTGTTGAGTGGTTGGATTTTAAAATGTAAACATACTGTAGGCAGAGACATTGCTTATTTTTGTTTTTTTAACCCAAGTGGAAAGTACTCTTATGGTTTGATTTATATTTCTTATAGACAAACCCCCTGAGAAGAAAAAATTAAGTGATAAAATAAAAGAGAAAGAAATTTTGCAAAAGAAAAAGCAAGATGAGTTGAAAAAGAAGGTAAGAAAAATGTTACTTGTATAATTACTAATCCCTTTCTTTCCTGATACTCATTGTTTTGCATATTTTAACCTATTAGTGTGTTCCACTGTACTTCCCGCGGTAAACTGCATATTTAGGCAAATTTTACAGGAATGCTAAGGGGCTAAACCGTTTAACCTTTGTTTTTGAAACCTTTGAATAGGTGCATGAAACAGAGCAAAGTGAGACCCTGTCACCAGAGGAGCAGCTTGCAGAAAAGCTTCGACTGAAGGAACTGCAGGAGGAGGCAGACATGGAACTGGCCCGTGAGGCATTTGGTAAGAAACAAATTGTGTGCACTGCACTATATGTGAAGTCTTCCAAGTCTATATTTAACAGTTAATCACTGAACAATCATTCTGATTTCAGGTGTTGATCCTGCTGCTGCAAATGCCTCTACTACTGTTATCACAACAAACAATGCCTCTGGAATTGAAGCCATGTGCCCTTCATCCAAAGATGACTTTGTTGCATTTGAAAAAGTACTGAAAGATAAGATAACACAGTTTGAAAAATCAGTGCATTATTCCAGCTTTTTGGAGTCACTGTTTCGAGAGCTTTGTATTTCGTGTAAGTGCGGACATATCTTTTGTTAGTTTTTTTTTTGTTGTTGTTTAGCCTTTTACATGGTGAACGTCATAAATATAAAACCTTGCATATGTTTAATAACTAATGTTTTTTCCCCTTTGTGCAGTGGAAGTAGATGACCTGAAAAAAATAAGTAATTCTTTGTCTGTTCTGCTCAGTGAAAAACAAAGGCAAGAAAAGGTGAGCTGAATGATTTTACTCTGTGTACTCTGTGTAACTGAGTAAAAGCTCAGTTCTTGGTTAGTTAAAGATCTTATTTACTGACACTAATTTTCTGAATTGTTAATTATAATCAAATTATCAACAGCAAAATATTAATTTGTTGCTGTTATTCACAGGAAAAGAAAGCGAATAAGAAAAAGAAGAAAGGTGTGGTCCCTGGTGGTGGATTAAAAGCAAACATGAGAGATGACTTTGCTGACTATGGCGGTTTTGATGATGGCTATGGCAATGACTATGATGACTTCATGTGACGAAGGTTCATCGCCCCCCTTCCCATTCCCTCTGTGCCCAGATGCCCTTTCAGACATGCAACATTACCCTTTCATGCTTTTCAGTGCCATCTTGGACACTGAACAATGTGTCAACCCTTTACTTGGTTCCAGTGGTGACAGACTCCTCATAAAGCTGCTATCAGCCCATTGCACCCCAGCGGCAAATGGGGGAAAAAGTAAATTTATTCAGATGGCCTTGAAATCTCATTTTTCTTTCTAAAACAGACTGTATGATGTGGGACATTTTTGATGGAGGCGTTACCTCTGATTGGCTTAAATAAGCATTTCAATGCCTTATAGAGAACTTTGCAGACAATGTCTCTTTTGTTTTCATTGAAAGTGACTTATGTTTTTAAAGCTGTGCAGTTTCAGTTACACAGAAGTAAATGTGATGCTCTATGCAAATTAATTTCTTCCAAGAATGTCCTTATTGAAAGTATGGTTGTACGTTTCTTGCATATTTATGCACAGTTGGAAACAGTATCGGTTTTCCCAGTGTGAACCCTTCAACATTTGAAATCAAAATCGGATGTTTGTCAGTGCTTTGAGTCAACACTACATGATGAACAAGAGGTGGCACACTGACTAAACAAAAGGAAGGAAAAAATGAAAGTAAAACAAACCCGAAACCAAGCATCATCTTGAAACTGTTGACATTGCCTTCATATGAATTCAGAATAGATTGCCTGTTGTGCAGTTGTTTTCTCCGCCAAAGTATATTTTAAATGAACTCAGTATTGCTGCACATGAATATTCAATGTTGCTGCTCATATGACAGTATATGATCAGTTTTAATCACTATTTGAAGCAACAAGTCTGTGGGTCTATTTTCTTTGACTCATTGTCATCTACAGTGAGCTTTTACAGGCATGTATGGAGTGAAATGAAATGCAAACTTGTTATCAGCAAAAATATTTCTAAAAAACAGCTTAAAAGATCTCAGAAAACTGTTAAAATTGGACAAAAACAATACAGAGATGCAAAGGCATTGTTTTTAAAGATCTAATTTAATAAAAACATTGGACTAAAGGTATCACTTGGTATTTTTGTAAAGGGTTTGGACGACTTCAGAGTTTTTCTAATTAATGAGTAATAAATGGCATACATGTTTGTTTGGGTGGAAATGTGATGTTCTACTGCTTTGTTTTTGATACTCTGAAGTATGCAATAAATATTTGAGTATTTACAGTTTCAAGTAGTAAAATATTTACCACAGTACAAGTCAATAGAAAATACATAAATGAAAAATTACTTGATGCACACGTTCCATTGTAGTTGCTGTTAAAAAAATAATGTTTTTTTAATAAGGTGAACTGGTTGTTTTCTTCTTCACTCTAATATTTGATTTGCAATTCATGAAATCTGTACTATTTTTTTTGCCAGTTGATGTTATCAGCAATTGCTGTGGGACTTCAAATACAACTGTCAAGTTTTTAAATGGCTTAAAACCAGTAACTCTGAGTTAAACGTGACAAACTCTCATAAGAGCAGTCCCCATAGGGAATGGGTCTGCCTTGTCCCATGTAGAGTTTTTAAGTTCTTGGAATATCAACCAATGGTCTGGGCACGTGTGTAAGAATTACGAGTACTCCTCCTCCTACTATTGCGAGGTGCTGTTGAGCCCCCTCTCTGCCTCCGGTTTCCTCTTCCCGGCCTTGCGCTTCCAGCTGTGGCCTGACCCAGTGAGTTCTGCATCTGCTGGAACATACTCTGCCTGGTGACCTCTTTATCACCGCAGGTAAATGTTAATGCCACTCCTTCGTTGCTCTTCATGACTCGAGAGGTGCCATCTGATGTACCATCAAAGCAACGGCCAAGTGCAATTTCTTTGGCTGTCCGAGGATCTTGGTCAGTCACTGTATATATACCGTAGTTGTGGCCCAGTGGGTCTAGAGGTGCAAGCATGGTGAACTCATTTGTGTCGTTGTTGACAGCCAGTGGAAGGTGGTTTACCAAGTATTCCTGTAGCATGCTGTTTACACTTTCTCGCTTGCAGCTGCCCTGAGGCATTACTTTCACGAGAGTCCGATCCACTCGGTCTTGATCATACAGCATCCCGCTGCACTTAAACTCCAGGCACACTGCTGAAACAGTTGATTGGTCCATGTCTCGGATGCTCCTGGTGTCTCGAATGCCATACAGTTGGCCAACGGTTTTTGGATGGGTACCTCCCATATTACGAGACCGAATGTTGAGCTCATGGGCACTGTTGAGTTTTACCTTAATGTAGCAGGCCCTGTATTCCATGGGTTTTGGCCACCAACTCAAGTAGTCCTCAGTCCAGCTCATGGGATCGTCTTCGTTAAAAGGCACTGTGTTGTAATCATACCGATCTCCTTCGACTCTTGAGAAACGGAAGTGAGCTGCGCTGAATGGAGCTTCCTCACACTCTTTAAGTTTGTCAAATGGATAAACCGGACCATTGGCCTCCTCAGCGGTGTTCGACCGAGGTTTGGCCACATTGATGCTGAACGCTGTCTTTTTTATTCTGGGATCGTCATGGTCTGTACGTCTGTAGTTAAGTTTATTCAAGTAGGGTTGCGGGACACC
The DNA here is from genome assembly GCA_019740295.1 of Labeo calbasu. Classification (NCBI taxonomy): domain Eukaryota; kingdom Metazoa; phylum Chordata; class Actinopteri; order Cypriniformes; family Cyprinidae; genus Labeo; species Labeo calbasu. The sequence continues at coordinate 34,013 of JAHKKF010534800.1, forward strand.
AATGGTGTTAGGATTCAACTTTGGAGAAGATGCTACTGCCTCTAGCTCTTCTCCCCCGAGGTTGGCCATGACGTAGGCTGAATATGCATCTGGTTTCTGTTCGTCACAGAAGGCTGGAAGACATGCACCATTTGGGCCAGTGATGACACTATCAAATCTACCCCAAGCCCGAGGGTTGGTTGAAAATCCTGGCGTGGGCTCCATATTTATTAAAGTCATCACGACTCCTTCAGTTTGCTCACTAGGCATGTACCGTTCGCTACGGAAAGCTCGCACTTTCACGTAACATCTCCTGTTCTCAGGAACATCCAAGTTAAACAGCCGTCTCTCACGGATTTCCATGTTACCTATGAGGAAGGTTCTCTCCTCTCTTTTTCCCCGTTGCTTCTTCTCAGCACGGAACTGGCCTTCCTCCTCCCACAAACCTGTATCAGGATTAAGGGACCATAATTTCATTGTCTTCAAGTGCTCGGGCATCTTCACTTGTGCTGCATCGAGACGCACTTTCACCTCTCCGGCGTTGAGCGGCTCGTCTCCTTCTTCATCCCTAAAGTCCACAGAGAACATTCCATAGGTCCTCAAGGGCAGAGTGTCACCTTCATCACCAATGAAGTTAAGATCACTTTGGGCAGCCGCTGCTGTTGATACATCCCTAGGGTCGAGGAAAGTCACACTGGCCTTGACGTTTCCCATGAACACCTCTCCGTTTTCTTTATAGAATGCATTTGGTGGGATCTCGATCTCAGCAATGGGATCCTGGCCTTCTGCCTCACCAAGATCTAGCTTATTTGTCTCTCTTGAGCTAATGATCACAGCTGGCTTTTTCCTCAACAGCTTGATCTCGTGGAACACAGCTCCACCTTTAGGATTGAATGGTAGCACTTTGGTGGTATTCACAAACTTCTGCATGTTGTCCACGAAGGTGAGGACCAGACGCTCTGTGTTTGTTGGTACCTGGATAGAAAATGTGCCTTTGTATCCAGTTCGACTTACTCTTGTGCCATCCATGTAGACGTGTCCAAACCTCATGGGCTCACCGGTGTCTGCTGCGATAGCACGTCCACGAACGATAGCCTTTGTGTCCACACATGTTTTACAACCACACTGAGTCACTACCATGATGGGCAACTGATATCCCTGACATGTAATCTCCTTCTTCTCCATGTTTGAAATTCCACAGCAGTAGGAAACTGAGTCTTTGCATCTGATGCCGTTATCAAGCTTCCCTGTGCACGTAGATGTTGGGCATTTTCCCACATCGTAGTAAAAAGAGTTAGTCTCGTTTTGAAAGCAGTCGTGTGGTAGTCGGATCAGATGGGAATCAGGCTTAGGGTTGCATGATGGTGCCTTTTGACCTTAACATAGAAAGGGATAGAAAACAGATAAATACCAAACTGAGACCAGACTATTTGTAAAGTATTTTGATAATTTTAGGTTAATATGAATGATGTGTAGTTAAAGGATTAGTTCACTTCCAGAATAAAAATTTCCTGATAAATTACTTAACCCTATGTCATCCAAGATGTTCATGTCTTCAGTCGAAAAGAAATTAAGGTTTTTGAAGAAAACATTCCACAAATGCTCATCTTGCACTAGCTCTGCGATGCGCATGCGTGACTTCACGTTGAAAAGGTCACACCTGGTTAGTTCTTGGTCTGGGTACTCCAGTTTAAAAAAACTCTAATTTTCACCTCCAACTTCAAAATCGCCTGACATCGTTGTTTTATCTTTTTTTGTAAAGGGCTTTTGACTTTCTTTGCACGTTCGCTTTGTAAACACTGGATCGGTACCTCCGCTTGCATCACATGTGACCTTTCCAACATGACTATGTGACGTGTAATAATGTAGTTGCAGAGCTAGTGCAAGATGAGCATTTGTGGCTAAAAACTTTATCAATTTTAATTTTTTTTTTTTTAGAAATTGACTGATCATTTCACTAGATAAGCCTCTTTTTCCTTGGATGGGATTGTGTAGAGCCTTTTGAAGCTGCATTGAAACTCCAGTTTGGACCTTCAGCCTGTTGACTCCCATTGAAGTCGACTATATGGAGAAAAATGCTGGAATTTTTATTCTGGAAGTGACCTAATCCTTTAAAAGTAGGATGACAGGGCACACCAATAACTGTAAGGGTGGCTGGCTTAGATTTGATGGCTCCGTTCTCATTGCTGGCTCTGCAGTAGTATTCTCCTGTATGGTCCAAAGTGAGATTCCTCAAAACCAGTGTCTCGTCATACTGATATTGACTCCTGTCCAGCAGAGTACCGTTGTGGAACCTAAAGATGGATAACAGTTGATGATTATCATAGTTTTTCTCACATGTAGGATAATTGTTGCCATGCTGTGGAGGTTTCTTGATAACCTGTTTTGTCTGAACTGTCTTTATATAACCCTGCTTTTATTTATTTATTTATTGGAGGAATGTAAAACATGAGGGTTTTGACTTTGGAAAGAGTGTCTGTTTGTCATTCTCTGTTTTCTCATTTAATTCCATCAGATAAGGAAACATGGTTTAACTTGTAATCTGCTGAAATATCATAGTGAACATCAATTTACATCAGAAAGCTTAAGCTTACCATTCGTACTGGTTGGGTTCAGGTGTGCCATCAATCTTACAACAGAAGGCAGCTGTCTGACCTTCCCTCCTGGCCTTGTTCTCAGGGTTTTTTAACACATACAGTTTTTCTGAGGAACATATTAATATTGCATTAGATTCACAGATTTTGTACATCCATTGTTATGCCTTTCAAACTTCAATGTTTGGTCTCCTGTGATGTATTCCACTGCTTGCAATAGTCATTTTCATCAGTACAAATGTGTTAAACTACAAACCAAACAGTAATGTTTTCCACTGTTTTCATAAAAGTGTGTTAATGAATTTATTGGTTTACTCTTGTATACTTGTTAATTATTATGTTTTGTTAAAAATGTATAATTTTTTTGCAGTGGAGACGGCAAAGAACTACAGGCCAAACTGGACCACCGGAAAACAATCCTTATTATTGGACCTTGAAATGATTTAAACATTTATGGCTCATTTCCACCGAGCAGTACAGTTCAGTTCAGTACAGTACGGTAAGCAATTTTTCCCGTTTCCATTGTCAAAAGTTGTGAATGGTACCAAAATAAACCGCACTGTACCACTTTTTTTGTGACACATCCCAAAAGTATACATACAGTATAACACTGTATTTTAGAATTTTATATTTTCACATACATACGCACAGACGATCTCACGCTTTCTTCTTCGGGTGAGAATGGTGTTGAGCTCTACTTTCTGGCATACACCATGCCAATCAAGTAAAGGTACTGTTGGAGGTGGAAATGCAAGCCGGATCAAGGTGTACCATCCTGAATTGTATCATAATATACTGTAGTAAATCATACCACTCAGTGGAAATGAGCCATTAAACTGATCTTCTTAAGATTGGTATTCTAATGCTAATACAGAAAGTTCATAGGTCAAATGGATTCAAGGTCATTAAAGATGCATTACTTGCTCTCTCCAGCTTCAAATGGACAATAGAGGTGCGTTCAGTGCTTGGGGGCACAGCAACTTGGTGTGGAGCGTGGTTTTTCAGCTTGATCATTAGCGTCGTGTTGCCATCTGGGCAGATTCCAGGGACTTGAAAATGGCCATTGTGATCAGTTACAGTAAGGAGTTTGGGGCTGGACCCAGCACGGAGGATGGCAGCTCCAGGTGCAGGGAGACCCCCGGCGCTACGGACTGATCCTAAAACGGTATGATCCTGGCACATGCAGCCATTGCACTCATCGTTTACCTTGCCCATCACACACTGCAGATCACAGCCTAAAAATGAAAAAAGTTTTTTTCAACAAATATAAGGTCAATTGAAAAAATTATTGCATATAGTTTTGACTGTCTATATGGATGACAATAAAAATTCTAACTAACAAGAAAATTATCATTTTTAATCTTTAGGAAAGCAAGTAAATGCATTTACGTGGACAAGGTGGCCCTTTGCATGACCTGGCCTCAACAGTTTGGCCACTGCATTGTTTGGAAGTGGATTTGCAGTTTCTAGAGCGATGCTGTATTGCAGCCTGATCGCACTGAGCTGGGCACAGACTCCAGTCTGACCATGGACCCCATACCACTTCAACTTCTGAAACAATTTCTGAATGGCCAGAAAAATAGATTATGCTAAATTTCTCGTGTAAGATCAGAAATCAAAAACTGTGATTTTAACTCGTGGTAAATGCAAAATAATACATTTTTAGTGAATAATTATTTCTGCAGTTACATTAACAAATCCACCTTTTCCACATTTAATTTACACATTAAAATGTGCACAATAACTGAGTTTTGAACATAGAAACATAATTTGACTTGTCCAGCCTCATTTACTTACCTTTAGGGCACAGGAAACGTACAGCATAGTTTGAGCAGTTCCTCCCAACAGGCTGTTCACCATTGACACACCAGAAGCCCACAGTTGGGTCAGCATGTACTCTTTCCCCGGTGCTGCGAGCTGGGATCCATTCGGTAGTGCGTGCCTCTAGAGCTCGAGGAACCTCACAGACACGGGCTCGATAATAAAAACGAATGGCATTCAGCTTTTCGTAGTCTCCGTTCCCTCCAGGGTGATCTACATTGAACCATGTGGTCCACTCATAATCATCTGAGGAAATAGTTTTTGATGGCTTTAAGTACCAGTTTGGCTCACCATTTGAAATAGTTTTTAAATATGTGACCCTGGAACAAAAACCAGTCATAGAGGTCAGTTTTTTGAAATTAAGATTTATACATCATCTGAAGTTGTTTGGGTAGGACAATATTTGGCCGAGATACAACTATTTGAAAATCTGTAATCTGAGGGTGCAAAAACATCAAAATACAGGGAAAAAGTTGTCCAAATTAAGTTCCTAGTGATGCATATTACTGATTACGTTTTGATATATTTATGGTAGGAAATTTACAAAAAATCTTTTTTTTTTGCTTGATAGCCTAATGATTTTTGTCATAAAAGAAAATCGATAATTGTGACCCATGCAATGTATTTTTGGTTATTGTCACAAATGTACCCGTGCTACTTATGACTGGTTTTGTGGTCCAGGGTCACATATTGGTTATGTACTTTCAGAAACATACAAATCTACCTTCATTATGGTACACAACTGGGTTTGGTCTCCCTGATGTCCCCATGATGCTTCTCCATGACCCTAATAAGGAAACTCTATTAGTTTCTTCCTACAGGCCTAATTCGTTTTTTAAAAGATGCAGCCCAATGATACATTTTTGATGTGGCAGTAAAAAATAAGTTATGCAAGACTTATTGTCATGGGTCTTACTAATAAAATATTACTACTTTTGTTTTCCAGTGATTTGTCACTCTTCAGATTACTTCATAGAGAGATTTCCGCTAGTGGTTCACACACAGTAGAACCAATTGCTAGCAGGTGGCTTTCTGCTGCTGGCTTGCAAAACACCTCAGCTTATGGATATACTGAGGAAACTAGAACAATGTTGCCTTCAGTAATGGGTTTGCTGAAGAGAGTTTTGGGGGTTGGGGTATTAGAAGAGTCATGTTTCTAAAAGCCAGCTGTCAATATCCTGTTGAAATCAGCTTCTGCCATGAGCAGTGACATGTCAGACAACTTCCATTAGCAATTCAGTGTGAAATGTGGTAATTAAAATTCACTGGGCAAACAAACCTTGAGAAAAGGTGCCTGTAATTCCCGACAGAAACAGAAGAAAGATCCATGTTGAGAGGCAGCCCATCCTGGCTCCCTGTTAATGACCCCCGACCTCCAGTTAAAGGGGCTCCGACCTCTCACACACGACTCCCTCCACACTAAGAATAGCCCAGTCACAAATCTTGTGCCGATCAGATATGAATATGAAGACGATTAGTAAACTGCACAGAAGGAAATGGACCATAGTGTTTTCATTTCAGTAAATCAAACTCCCAAGTAGTTTTGAACTCATTTCAACCTTTCAAAATTCAAACTGACCTGAGAAGAATTCTAAAATTAGTTTACATTAAAACATTCCATTTTATAGAAACAGCTGAAAGACTTTAAACAGAATACTGGAAAACTCATGTTGAAACAAAGACAAGCTGGTGAGAAAGAGCTTAAGTACTTAGATTTTTAGCAGTTCTCAAATATCACATCTGTGAGAGCCATCACTGCGTGTCAAGGGAATGCACAACTGTTTTTACATCCTGCCAAAAAACTCAGCTACACCTAACTACACATTCCATATGCACAAACAATTTGTGTGTGGCACAACAAAATCCTTTTCAATGCAGTCAATGCAATTTCTGTCTGTATTAGCATTTAAAACTTAAAAAGATCAAACATGATATGACTACTTCAATACAAAAATGACTATAAATGCAACAGCTCTTCAACTGAATTTTGCGTTGTTTTAACGTCTCAATCAAATTATGCATTACAAACTGATATGTAATTTAAAATCATTTGTACATACAAAATTCAAGACTGAACAGATAATTTTGCTCAAAAACACAAAATCTACAACAGTAAGAACATTTCTTTCTATAGATAGTTTAGAAAGCATTAATGTGAATCCAAATCCACAAAATATGGTTACAGTTATAAAAAAAAATAGATGAAAAGCTGATAATATGATACCTTACCAAAGGTTTCTCGGTGAAAAGAAAAGTTTTTTTTATTCCTGCTAGTTTCTTTGGTACACAGAGCAGTTGCTAAATAGTTGGAATGAGGAGGAGAGAGAGTGAATGTGAGGTCCAGGTCTGTGTCCGGTACTTATATAGCTCAGCCCTGAGCCATAGGGTCGGCTCTCTGCCACGAAACAACAACATGGGTTCAGCACCATCTACTGCTCCTGTACAGTAGACTAATTTGATGGCTTTCCAGTCATGGGTGTTCTGAAACAATAACCTCAAAGAAAAAAGAGTCTCTATTGACAGATATCAGAGATTTTTTTCCTGAGTCCTAGTAGCAGAAAATGCATCCTGTGAGAAGGTATTCAGATAAGGGTGTATAAAGTAGACAGAGACAAAAACAGTTTTTTTTTTCTTTTTTTCTTTCTTTTTCCGTAATGATTCACAGTTGTGTCAGCGCTGTGGTGAGATATTCGTTGCTGGGAGTATGTTTAGTTATGCAACATGCAGAGGAAAGCCATTCAAGAATGACATCCATGTATTTCAAACACATGAATGCCATTACGTGACTCTTTTTAAACACATTAGCATGCTCTTTCCCATCTGTCCCCCTGAATGTGTTGATAAACAATATGAATGATTTGTAAAGCTAAAGAGCCAACAGCAATACACTGTGGCTTTTCAGCCATGATGTCAGAATCTGGAGAACAAATACACTGTATCAGCAGAACACAAACCTGTGTGATTGGAATCCATATAGAATAACATATCGTAGGGTCAATGGGAAGTCAAATCAAATATGGTCTAAACTATTGAAATATGAAAGATGAGGTCTTGTTTTAGATAAAAGAAAGTGTTACTTGGATTAAAGCCCTTAAAGATCTCATATAACTGACCTACTCAATGAAATCAGCAATGCAGCTGCAAACTTTAAACAGAGCAATGGACCAAAAAAACAGCTGCTATTAGTTTCAGTCAAGTTGCCCTGTTGAAATTCAGTATTTATTAAGTGCTTCCTGTGAAGGAGCTTTACATGCTTTAATGCAGTTTTTTAGCGCCGTAATAGATTTAAGATATGTAACAGAATGGCGTTGGATAGCAGTCATTTTAAATCCGACAATTGGCCAAAATATGTTATTGGAATCGTTTTTTGTGGAACTTTACTCTCATGACAAGAAAGCTGTTTTAACTCACTGTCCTAAAATCTAAAATCTCTGTTGTCATTGTCTATGCAGAGCATAATGGGACACACGGAGGTTTTTAATACCGTTAACATGCTGACTTAGATGTTGGAAGCTGGAGAATAAGAAACACCAGATGTTTCTTAATGATATTCTAAAAATATGTTCATCTGTATCGCTGGAATTCAAATGACCTTCATTTACTTGCCATAACCAGAAATAGCTTCACCGGTGTTCTAACAAGACAGTGACCATGACTCTTTAGTTAATGCTCTTCGATTTTTCTGTCTGTAGAATTATTCCATTATCAGTATTTAAGACATTTCACTTCAGCAATCATTCAGAGTTGTTCTGCTAAATTCGTCTACAAACAATCACAAGCATTCTAATATGCAGTTCTACGGTACGATTGTGAGACTGACGGAACATAAAAATGACTTCCTTCCTGATACATAATGGCTAAATTAAAGCAGTCATGCGGAGGGTAATTTCTTTTTTATGCAGGCAATGTTTAAGCCCAGCATGCATGAATGGAAAAGTAGACAGCACCAGTAAAATCTTACCTTAGGTTTTTTAGACACCGACTGTCGCATGAGCGTCCTGTTTTAGGGCAATTTGGAATGTGAGGTCATTAGAACAGTATAAAAACAGGAAACATGCTGAGATGCCAGGTTTCACAACCATAAATTCCATAAGCATGTAGACAATATTATTAATTTCCAAGACAGAGAATAAACAGTCTTGGTTAGAGGTTCTTCTTGTACCCCCGAAAAGAACGGAGGAGGAAGAGCACAGTGATTCTCAACACTCAAACTCACACCATTTATAAACCCACTTTTTTTTCATTCATTGCTTACTAATATAACTCTGGCACTAATCTGTGATGCCAGATGTTAAAGGGATAGTTTGCCCAAAAATTTCACCCATTATTTCTAACTCTCCCTCATGTAGTTTCAAACCCGTAAAATTATACAAATTAAGATATATTTGATGAAATCGGAGAGATTTGTGACCCTGTATAGACAGCAACGTAACTGACACGTTCAAGGCCCAGAAAGGTAGTGAGGACATTGTTAAAATAGTCCACGTGACAACAGTGGTTCAACCGGAATGTTATGAAGCTACAAGAATACTTTTAGTGCACAAAGAAAACAAAAATAACAACTTTATTCAAAAACGTATTCTCTTCTGTGTCAGCCTTCGATGCGCATCCACGAGAGTAACACGACGCATGTGTTTGGTGCTGCTTACGCAGGAGCCGCGTTCTGACGCAGAATGTCCGTCTCTCTTCTGTATATTCTGTTTCAAATAAGTAAGTCTGGGCAAAAAAATTGCAAGTCATCCTCTCTGTTTACAAAGACTGTTTTGTGTACAGCATGTGTCTTCCTCTGCTTGTGAACAAGGCGCAGCACATCTGGGTTTTACGTCAGAACGCCGGCTCCTGCATCAGCAGAACCACACGCATGCGTCGTGATAGTCTCATGAGTGAACATGCAGCAAAGATGGACACAGAAGAGAAGAAATTGTTGAATAAAGTTTTTCTTGTTGCTTCATAACGTTGCGGTTGAAGCACTGATGTCACATGGACTATTTTAACAATGTCTTTACTACCTTTCTGGGTCTTGAATGTGGTAGTTGCATTGCTGTCTATGCAGGGTCAGAACCTCATGGATGTCATGAAAAATATCTTAATTTGTCTTCCGAAGATGAAGGCCTTATGGGTTTGGAACGACATGAGAGTGAGTAATTAATGACAGAATTTTCAGTTTTGGGTTAAGCATCCCTTTAATACCATGGCTCTGAATGATTTCCATGTACTATGGTACTCCAAAACATAAAAAAAAAATCCATGGTACCACCAAGATCATGTCCCCCGCTTGAGACTACACATACTATTCAGTATAACTCATCACATCCGAAGCTGTTAAATAACTGTCTTTTCTTTATGAGGTAATTTAAAGAGAACTGCTGCTCTTCAAAGCAACTTATTTCTGTCTAATTGAGCAGGACAGGACCTGTAGGATGGGCGCTCAGAGACAAACTGGAAATACAAACAAAAACAGACAAACACACAAGGTTTGGAAGTTGCCTAGCAACAGGCGAAGACTCAAGACAAGTAATGGTCACATCAACACCTCATAAGGAACACGCGGGTTGCAGGTGTCTAGAGCTTTGACTGGAGGAAAATAAAGATCCAAATCAAACCAAGTTTCTTTAATCTAGTTTTCTTCATCATTTCTGTCACGATAAAATCCCCTCTCTTTAGTCGGGATATTAAGTTGCACTCTTCTGGTAAAGCAGTTTTGTTTTTGTTTTTTTTGTTTTGTTTTTAAATTAGTGTTGTGTAAGGTCTCTCTGGCCATCCAGGCAAGACTAATCTTGACTGGCAGACACAAGTAATGGCTAAACTCAGTGGATCTGGATCCAAACTGAATCATACAGGGATAGTGTGCTGGGGTTCTTGAGGAAGCTTGACTTAATGACTACACCAGTGAAAGTATGCAGAACAGCTTCTGGTAGGGTCATTAAGGGGCCTGGACCCCAGGAAGAGCACGTTAACCTCTTTCCTCTTGCCATTCTGAGTGATGCACACATTCCCTGAAGTGGCTAAAAGCATTACACATAATTCACTCTGAGTGGTAAATCAGAAGTAGTTGAGCCTGTGGATCAAGAACATATGAAACAGATTTGCTGGACATTGTCTTGTGTCTTTTTTGTGTGTGTTTAAGATAAGTAGGGCTGGTATTCAATTAAAAGTTTTGTTTTGGGAGTGCCTGCTTGGGAGTGTTTGAAATATTCCCAAGATCAGACACCTATAAACATTTAAAGGACATGTTCTACATTTACACACAAGCATATGACCTGAGGCACAGCAATGAGCGCTTTCAGCATGAAGCTGCCCTGCAGCTATAAAACACGAAGACATGCAGAATGGTCCGTGAGATTGAAAACATGTGGCAGACCAGCAAAATGGATGAGATGTGCTTAGACCATGCTCAGGAGATGAAATCTTCCAGCTTTCTAACATCCATTTGTTCATTCTGACTCAGTCTCTCTTTCCCTCAAGTCAAAAAAAGGTTACTTCAAGGAAAATATGCTTCAAATCTTCCTGTCTTCACATAAGGGGAATAAAATTACACAATTTAATTGCTATGAAGAGTCAAAGGGTGCCTTCTGAACTACTTTTTTATTTGTGTTCCAAGAATGTGTCATCTTCTCCTGAACATCCGTTTGCATCAGTGTTCCCCGTTTATGGTAATAAATGAATTTCCATTATTTTCAATAACCTTTCTGTTATTTGTTATTGCTGGACAAAAATAAAAATAAAAATGATGTTTATATTTCGTCCAGTTCACTAATGAATGATTAAGACTATTTTGCAAACGATTTACTGGAAAAAAAAAAAAAAATCCATAACATACATTAACGCAGCTCGCAAGAACGCTGTACTACACGCATAACCAAGACAATTTTAAAATTCCATTATATTTGCATGAGTGTGGCAACCCTGAAGAATGAGGTTTTGGGAAACTGTAATACACCCTGTCAAGTTTAATACACTCACACAAGTTCATTCTGTGGAGAACAATTAAAACAAATGGAGAAAAGAATCTAAAACTAAATGAGCAATTGAACGTTGCTGTTTGTCACACTCATGCTTATGTTTAATACTATAAGAATGTAGGCAGTGTTCAGAAACAGAACAAAAGCAATAAATGTTTTGAAAAGAAATACCAATGTTAGAAACGTAAAACCACTGTTGATAAACAGTCTACATTAAACATTTCAAGATGTGCGAATGAAAAACGTAGAGCTGTTGATAGCTGTCTGGTCCTTTTTCAGAATTATGAAAATATTTTTCCTTTGTTGATCTATTTTATTGGTTTACGAAATGCTCTTTGTGATGTGATTTAAAAGACGTGTTGTAAGCTGTGATTTGACTTTCTCTTTTTGCACATTATTTATAAGACTGAAGTGAAATTCAAGCATGGTTGATGGCTGTTTTCGGGTCATGAAAGGCAACCCTGGAAGATGTGTTTATGCTGCCGGTCTGTTTAGCCACAGCACCGTTCTCACACATTGCTAACAGTGCCTACAAATCTGCTCGCCTCCTGTGGATTTCTCCATGAGGATCTGGACATTCTGCTCTTTTAAATTTATCATGGGAAACAAAAGTAGGAAAAGCCAAACTTTCTGGAGTCCAAGCTTTCTGATTAATAAAGCAATGTGTGTAAGTGAAAGTGAGAGATATAGAAGGACGGAGAGGGGGAGATGAGAGCAACACCAAACAGTGTGAAGGGACTGGTGAGTCAGTCTCTTCCCCTGCCAAACTTAAAGTGACCCTCTTCAGATGTAGCTGTAACAATCACAAGTGTTTTTGACAAACAGATTACATCACTGTCTGGGAGCTCCAGGCCAGCCTCCTTCCTTCTTTTCCTGTGTTCACCTTATCAAAAAACAAAAACCTGGGAAAAAAAACCCAGAGTGAGACACATAAAAGAAAAAAGAAGAAGAAGAAAAAAAGAAAGCCTCTAGGTAAACATCTGTTTCTCATTCTCGATTAATGTTTGGGCTTCTGAACTCACATTCAGATAAGTGGCTAAACTAAAACAACTTCAGGCTGCTTCTAAAACCTTTTTCATCAGCCTCACTACATCACATTCTCTTTAGACCTTGTTAGTAAAACTGATAATTGTTAGTGAAATGACCTGATGAAAAGTATCAACAAACTAATTTTAAAATCAGAAGCTTTTTAAAGCAGTAACATAGAACAATAACAACAAAATCATTCATCAAAAATAAAAAAAGAAGTTATTTTTGCCAATGGGCAGTTACTCCTAAAACATTATGTTCTTATGAGTTACTGTTCTTGGCTAACTCCAAGCGCATCTCTTACATTCAAAAATGTAGATGTGAAGGCTACTACATGCTACTTAGATTTTGTTCTCCACAGCCTCTTAAAAGATTGGAACCTTGTGCTCTGACCATAAAATCTATCAGTCTAATAAACACTGTTTCTGCATTGTTCCCCATTCTGGTGATGCTATTATCTCAGTTCTGAGGACATTATATGATTATACACTGAAAAAACTGAAACAACTGTGTCATTATTGAAAGTGTGTTTTTATATTAATCTAATTGATAATCATGGTTTTACAAAGTGTTTTACAATTTTGGTTCAAACAGTGCTTTTGTTTGACACCAAAGTGTTAATGTGCAGAACACATACTTTCCGAATAAAATTTCCTGCTAATTTACTCACCCCCCATGTCATCCATGATGTTCATGTCTTTCTTTCTTCAGTCGAAAAGAACTTAAAGGGGTCATTGGACGCCCATTTTCCACAAGGTGATATGATTCTTTAGGATTTTATCTATCTTGAAAAGTCTATAATATACTAAAAATTCTCAGTGGTAGTGTAAAACAACACCCTTTTTACCTTGCCTAAATCAGCTCTGCAAAAATCATCCTGATCTGGTCGAGGTTGCTTTAAATGTTAATGAGCTCTGCTCACCCCGTTCCTCTCTGCTCTCTGTGCAGTGACGAGCCTGTTTACTTTAGCTGCATTTAGCCGCGTTTAGCTGCTAAACTTGCTAACTAGCATGTTATTAGAAAAGGTGATTTCAGAGATTCATAACAAAAAACCCTTTATACTCACTTCTGCTGTAGGTGAAGCTGGATCATGAATGATTTGCACGAACATAGACACAATTATGTAGATCGGGTGGCGAATTCCCTTCACAAACAAACGTAATCCACTGCATCTTCAGCGGCTCAGATGTCGGGAGTAAATGACGACCACTATGTTCATTATTACATCCAGCAACACAACACCTCAATCGGAGATATGCTTGTCTAACTTACATCCCTGCTCCAGCATCGAAACAATGGAGGTTGGACTGTGACAGCTGATCTGAGGAAGACACTCATGTCAATCAAACTATCGTAGGAGTGACACACCGACAGGCATCTGCAAATGGCTTGATTTGAAAAAGGGAATATTATTTTTACAGATTAATAAAAAACAACTGCATGGATTTTTATCATTACAGGGTAGACTTGTACATACACTGCCAACACACATTAATGTTCAAACAACATGAAAAAGTGAACTTTGCATCCGATGACCCCTTTAAGGGGTTTCGAGAAAAAAAATTCCAGGATCTTTCTCCATATAATGGACTTCAATGGGAGCCAATAGGTTGAAGGTCCAAATTGTAGTTTCATTGCAGCTCAAAGGGCTCTTCACAGTTTTCGTCTGTGTACTGTGTAGGCGGAGGTACTGATTCAGTATTTACAAAGCAAACGTACAAAGAAAGTCAAATGCCCTTTGTAAAACAATGATGTCGGATGATTTTGAAGTGGGAAGAGAATTTTTTTTTTTTTTCTACCTTTTTAAACCAAAGTACACAGACGAAAAAACTGTGAAGAGCCCTTTGAACTGCACTGAAACTGCAATTTGGACCGTCAACCCACTGGAGTAAATTATCAGGAAATCTTTAGCCTGGAAGTGAAATAATTCTTTAAGTACTGTTTTGTTGAGCAAGATGAGAAGAGACAAGACTTGATTTGCATTTAATGTTCAGTTATGTTGGGATTTAGAACCATTTCAATTACACACACACACACACACACAAAAAGTCACTGTGACAAATGAGTGTAAATTAAATTTTTCCCCTGATCCCCACTGTCAAAACAAGTCACGTCTTTTTCAAAAAGACACAAACTAACTTTGGTATGTTGAAGCTGGTCAAAAGACACGTGAGGGCCAATTCCTTTATTGCCTAACTGCCAGCACAATGAGGTCTGTGCACTCTTCACTATCATTCGTCTCTGTCAAGCCTGTGGTCTGTCCAATAGCCACAACACGTGGCTGTAACAACAACCTACTCAAACCAGGTCACAAAAAACAACACTGGATAACCATGAGGAAAATTACACAGATAAAATAATCAGGAAACATAACACAAAATATAACATAAAAATTGAAATCCACACAAACTTGTCCAGAGCGGGTACTGAAAGGATTTATTCTATGGCAGAGGATTTTAATAGCACACAATTTACCGCTTATAATGGTCTGTGTAATTGGGGTGAAAGGTAGGATTAGAGTGCTTTGTAAAGTACAACTCTATGTCAGTTAAAATTGAAGGCCCCCTATCATTTGTACCTATATATAAATGGACACACATATGCAAACAGACATGTATTCTCAGACAGATTCCTGTAAAATCCATCAGAGCCAGTGAAATCCCCAAGATTTCCTCCTCCACAGAACAGAGACACACATATGCATGAACACATACCTCCTTCCTCTAGAGAGGACATCCAAGAACAAAGAAAACCACAAGCGTCAGCACAGAGCCAAGCGTGTAGCATGACTGCTCCAAACATTTCCCATGTTTACTTGACTGCTTTGTTCTTGACGTAGTGCATTTTATGCGTGAACAGAGGATATATCTGGAAAGCATTTGTTCCCGTATCATGTGGCACTAGGAGGTAGAGAGTGTGCTGTCCAGCTGCATTACTGTCTGGTATCGGAACTGCGGTCGTTGCAGATGATGGTTAAACCAGCTGAGAACATCACTGGGGCTGTTCTACCTTCCATCTAAGAAGCATCTGCAAGACTGTCATCAAAGTCCAAAACTTCTCTCACCATCACATAGACTTTTCGCCCATTTGCCATCTGGAGAAGGATACTGAGACATTAAGGCTACATGTGCCAGACTCTGTAACAGCTGTAAGACAGGCTGAAATGACTCGTGAACACCCAATACTCAAAAACGAAAAACAATACGATGTCACAATTCCTTTATATGCATAACGGAATTATTATGTCAGCTAGCATAAGCGAATTATGCAAATTATAAATAGTTAATAGTGAACACTTCTGATGGAAGTTCTTTCAGCCAAAAGAAAAGCGTTAAGGGATTAGTTCACTTCCAGAATGAGAAATTCCTGATAATTTACTCACCCGCATGTCATCCAAGATGTTCATGTCTTTCTTGTTTTCAGTCAGAAATTAAGCTTTTTGAGGAAAACATTTCAGGATTTTTCTCCATATAGTGGACTTCAATGAGAACCAACGACCTGAAGGTCCAAATTACAGTTTCAATGCAGCTTCAAAGGGCCCTACATGATCCCAGCCAAAGGAATTAGGGTTCTATTTAGCTAAACAACCAGTCGCTTTCTAAAAAAAACTAATTTCTATACTTTTTAACCACAAATGCTTGTCGTCACGCATTGCCGTAATCACATTGGAAAGGTGACGTGCGGTTAGTTTTTCGTAGGGCAAAAAAACTCCATATCATTTTCTCCTCCAACTTCAAAACCATCCGACATCATTGCTTTACATTTTTTCGTAAAGGGTGTTAGACCTTTCTTTGCATGTTTGGTTTGTAAACAACGGGGAAGGTACTTCCGCTTTCGTCAGGTTTACCTTTCCAACATGACTACGTATGCATGAGGTCGAGTTGGTGCAAGACAAGCATTTGTGGTTAAAATGTATATATATATATTTAGAAAATAACAGATTGTTTTGCTAGATAAGACCCTTATTCCTCAGCAGGGATCATTTGTAGCTGCATTAAAACTGCAATTTGGACCTTCAACATGTTGGCCACCTTTGAAGTCCACTATACAGAGAAAAATCCTGGAATGTTTTCCTCAAAAATCTTTTCGTCTGAAGAAAGAAAGACATGAACATCTTGGATGACATAGGGGTGCGTAATTATCAGGAATTTTTAATTCTGGAAGAGAACTAATTTTCAAACTTGCACTTCTTAAGAATCACCACTAGGTGACACTGTAATGAAGTGTTGAGCAGATACTGTTTAGGATGAAAAATGTCACACAAACTCTTAAATCAGAAAAAAACATAAATGATACCATAGCGCTCTATACAAACAGAAAAATAAAAGACAGATAATCAAAAATACTGTTTCAAGAAGCTGAATTCACTTTATCAGGTTTGGAGTCTCATTTAAATCAGAACAATAGCTCTTTATCATTGGCATTACAGCATACAGTTTATTACTGCCAAAGGTTGTTATTAAAATATCTATGTAAAGCGAGCTCACTGTTGTATAACTTTATTTTGTAAAAAACAAATGTTTTCTGTTATTTTTCTCTTTCTGATCCCACTCTGTCATTAATTTTAAATTAAGTCATCTCTTCATTACAGCATGGGTTCAACGGGAATTTGTTAATGTGATATAGACGTAATGTCAGCCATCTGGAATTTCACATGGAGGACTGTATAAACAAAAACACAACATCATATGGAGACTGTCTGACAATCCCCAGGAGGAAGTCTATTACGATCAGATTTATGCCGTTTATGCCTCTCACTACATTTAGGTCGTTTCTCATTCTCAGACACATCAGATCACTATCCGTTTATAAGGCTTAGATCAAACGTGTAATTCTTATGACTCACCACTTGGTGGCACTGTGAGGCGGTGTATGGACGATGTCCAGACTGCCAGAGGCATCATGTGCACCTGTGCAAAATGACAAATGCCTTGTTAGATGAGAGCCATCAATCAAACAAAAATCATTTTCACCCACAGCTCCCTATACAGGGAGCTCTAAGGAAAAACAACGGACAGAAACACTAGCAAAACCTCATACCGCTTGAAAATGAAGCCCATCAGCGGAGACAGCATTGAGTTAAAACGTAATAGGTTTTAAGGAAAAGGCTGTTTGGGATTTAAAGGTCAGGATGAAAGCTGAGGAAGAAAAAGCAGCCATGCATTTCAATACACGAGATCATTAGACATTTGGTTTAAATATTACATCTAACTATCAGGGCCAGGCCATAATTAAAAAGCCATGATTAATGTTCCTCCCCTAAATAAGCATATAGCACGTAGCCATAAAAGGAACATTAATTCCAAACCACTATATTCCAGTAATTTGTGTCATTGTTGTCTATGCTTGTTTCTACAGGTGTAGACCCCCATGTTTACAAGGAATAATGGGGCTAATTTATGGCTCTGAACCCCAGTATATGATGGTGTCGTCGTAAAATCTGAATCCCAGCGCTAAGCGGTAAGATAGAAAAGGACAATCACTGGATAATGGGCAATTTGCCTTCCATTTAAGCCTCTAAATGCCTCATTCCCACTTTGTGTAATTACCCAATTAAAGCTTATTCTGTAGATTTGTCTCTCTGGCACGCTCTCCTTCGTTCACTGGACCATCATATTGATACTCCTGCAGCAGCCCTTCAATATGAATGTTTCTCACTAAGAAACAGTCAAACAGACAACTTGGTTTTGGTGCCTAATTAGCATGTCATTAGCATGAACATGCCTATAATTGCATCCGGAATTTGAATGTGAACGCTCTGGCCCACATGGCTTTTGTGGTTTGAGCCTAATTAACCAGGCCTGATCGAGCTATACTACACGTTGGGAGAAGAATGGGAGACCACAGACGTACCGACACTAAAAATGCATTTTAAATCTGTCATGCTACAAACTTAAGTGCATGCAGTATTGTACATTATGATTGCTGTTCTATATAATTTAAAAACAGTGGTTGGATAAAAACAGTAGAATTTATATTCCCTGTCAGTACCACTCATGAATCACAACTGACAGTCTCAATGTATATGAGTTCAGTACAGTTTGGGATACAAGATGAGAATGGAATAAGCCAATATGCATTAGTGGTGGTGCATTAACATGAGAAAGCAGGCTGCATGTCTTTATGCATGACATTCATGAATAATACAGCTAAGGCTAATTTAGTCCAATGTGTCATTATCTTTTCTTTATGACTGTGAGCTTGTGTGGGAGGGAAAAGAGGTAAGTGTGGGATATTGTAGAAGTATACGTGGGAGATCATGATTGTGTGTGTGCTTAAGTAGCGTTAGTTGAAACTCAATTCTTATGAGTTCCTTTCTTTTTTTGGTTTGCTAAGTGAGTAGCAGGTGTTAGCAGAGCAACGCTGTAATATATTCTAGTAAATTTATGGTTAAAAAAAACCTGTCAGCTGTGGTTTACAGAAATTTACTGGGAGGTAATTTTCCTGCCTATTTTTGTTTTACAATGATGTCTTTATTAACATGCATGTGTTAAAATACCACTACAAGAATTTGCTATGTTCCTTAAAATGCACACATAACCTACAGGTGGTAAAACAGAAAGCTACACTGAATCAGAGTTCACCATATGTTGCCAATTCATAAACTACAGACAATAATATTTAAAGAAAATATTACCATGATGTGTTTTGTGCTATTTAGCACATATGCAGCTCACAGAATTAATGATATTAACTCGCACAGTCATTATCACTTTCTATTTCTAAACCCAAATATTGCTCCAGAATTAACTTCCCTTTGAAAGCCACCTG
The DNA here is from genome assembly GCA_019740295.1 of Labeo calbasu. Taxonomy (NCBI): domain Eukaryota; kingdom Metazoa; phylum Chordata; class Actinopteri; order Cypriniformes; family Cyprinidae; genus Labeo; species Labeo calbasu. Next base: position 53,169 of record JAHKKF010534800.1, read on the forward strand.
ATATCAGAGCTCGGCATCCATTCTGTGTGGAGCTTGGTGGCTTACACACGACTGAATGAGGCTTGCCTTGTGCAGTGAGCTGATTGCTTTTAAGGTGGGTGGCTGATGCAGAGGGTTTGCTCTGCCGTGCAGGATTTTTTAATGACAATCTAGCGAGGTATGCAGCCTGTATGTGATAATGGAGGAGGCACAGAGCAGCTGGAAGTGGATTATCAGAAGCGAGTGGGAGATTGTATGTGTGTGTGCCTGAAAGAAATGAGAGCTAGCCTGTGTCTGTGTGATTACACAGTGAAGGAGGGGCAACACCCTGGACCTTGAGACCTGCCTCACAGCTGCAGTGCCCTGGAGAGATGGTTGCACAGCAGGCAGGCAGAGATCTGGATGCCTGCTAGGGTTCCTAGTCGCTCAGTGAGCTCCAGAAGTATCGTACAGACTGCAAGGAGAGAGGGCCATCTGTAGACTGGAGTGGAGCCTGCCGTGGGGGCCTGATTTTAAATCCCTTGATCAAACATATATTACAAGAGCAAGGAAGAAAAATAAGAAAGAGATGCAAAATTGATTGAGTGTGTAGGAGATAGGGTTTTCTCTTCTTCACTTTCATTCTCTGTATCTTCTCGCTTTCTTTTGTTTAGATTACAGCGCTATTTTTCCTCACATTTGCTTTTCCCATGCCTGTTGGCCTTGTCTGATTTAAAAGAAGAGGAGTGGGTGTTTAGAGAGCAGGGTCTTTTGAAATTAATTGTAATAAAAACAGATACTCACAGAGACACAAACCAAAAAAAATGATTAAAGCTGTTATAGTGATTCTGTTAAATACAAAAGAAAATGGGTTATGGTGCCCAAATAACTCTGAACCACACTGGCTTTTATTGTATAGACAAAACATTTTTTCCAAAATACCATATTAGTAAGACAGTTAAACTGATTTGAAGTTGAGGGTGACAAAAATGTATCATTAAATTAATTTATGATAAGACACTATCATTCTAATTTAATGTATTAATATCTTAATGTTTGAAATATTTTTTGAATGCAAAATAATACAATACAAATACGAAATGTTATAAACGCAATGATACTTTTACATTGAATCATTCGATCAATTCAAATGGATTCATTCATTTACGAATAAAGCAAATTACTGTCCAGTAAGCCAAGTAAAATTCACTTGCCCCTTCAAAAAAAACTACTCGGACAAGCGTTAATGTGGAGCCCTGACAAGTAAAACTAAAAGTGATATGCAGCAGCCTTAAATATGAACAACAAACCTCTCGCCGTCTCCACGATTTTATCCAAGACATTTTCTAGTTTTTCCGCGCATTTCCGGTTAGAAGCAGTCCAAAAGAAGTCCAAACAGTACTAACGCTATTTCCTCCTGCCCATCGTTCGCGGTGTGTGTATTTACTCATGAAGTTACGTTTGTTCGCGAGAGATTTTGCGGATTTCCCCTTTTTCACAGTCGGGAAAACGAAACGAAAGAGAAGTCACTGACTTTTTGCAACAGGTGGGATTCAGTTTATGGCACTTCCCATTCATTCCTATCTGAGTATTTTATTGTATTTTTTTTACCTTGGCACTTTTTTATTGCAATAGCTCTATTACAAGCAAAACCCAATTCAATAAATATTAAATATACGCGAAAACCAAAATATAAAAATGTAGACGTGACCAAATAAAAAGAACAAAAACAAAAACAAAAATCTCAAACACCCTCATCCTTGAAACCAAGTGAGGTGCGTGTGGTATCTGAGTGTCGCACAACTCTCAACTGAAATTCAGTGACGTCACTGCTGTAATGTGATTGGTTATCAAGTAAATCGGCTGTGCAAAAAGTCGGATGCGATATCGAGTTCGAAAGGCGGCTTTTCACTATCTCCGACGAACGACAAGCGACAGACCGGACGTCATTCATTTCCAATGGAGAGTAGTGCCGGAGCTGCGTGGTGTTCTTATCATATGCGTATGCGGAAATTTCGGATCCGATTTGAGCTGCGGACGCGTTAAAATAGTTGAATTAGACCGTATGCTACCGCCCGACCGGATGTGATGTATTCTATTAAAAACTATGGACGTAAGGTTAGATTGACTTCACTACTATGTTTTTATTTTGGGGGTCATTTATTTTGTGACAAAACATTCATACACTGTTTATCCACAAGTTTCCGGGGGATGCTACTGTAAAAAAGAACGTGGGTACAACTTCCCGTGAGGCGGCGGACGTAGTATACCAATGGTATTTGTGTGCTAATTAGCGAAGAGGCTAAGTGTTTTGTAGACCATTGTTTACTTTGTAAAGATGCACATCTTTATGAGAGATGCCATTACATTCTTATATGCACAACATATGCTTTTCGAATTTGTGTTCCCACATCATTAGCAAGTTTGGATC